>JARQOC010000174.1:72500-126035 GCA_033576535.1 Allobates femoralis | reverse complement strand
TCAACACGGTCAAGTGTCAGTAGCCGTGAGACTGGACCGCACATTCCACACCCTGATCATAGTAACATAGTAACATAGTTTTTAAGGTTGAAGGAAGACTTTAAGTCCATCTAGTTCACCCCATAGCCTAACATGTTGATCCAGAGGAAGGCAAAAAAAAACCCATGTGGCAACACTAAGCTCCACATTGGGGGAAAAAAATTCCTTCCTGACTCCAGATACGGCAATCAGACTAATTCCCTGGATCAACGCCCTATCAAAGAATCTAGTATGTATAACTGGTAATATTATAGTTTTCAAGAACGGCATCCAGGCCCTTCTTAAATGTTAGTAGTGACTCACTCATTACAACATCATGTGGCAGAGAGCTCCATAGTCTCACTGCTCTTACTGTAAAGAATCCGCGTCTGTGATTATGATTAAACCTTCTTTCCTCCACACGTAGAGGATGCCCCCTTGTCCCAGTCTCAGGCCTAAGAGTAAAGAGATCATTAGAAAGGTCTCTGTACTGTCCCCTCATATATTTATACATTATTATAAGATCACCCCTAAGCCTTCGTTTTTCCAAGCTAAATAACCCCAAGTTTAATAACCTGTCTTGGTATTGCAGACCCCTCAGTCCTCTAATAACCTGTCTTGGTATTGCAGACCCCTCAGTCCTCTAATAACCTGTCTTGGTATTGCAGACCCCTCAGTCCTCTAATAACCTGTCTTGGTATTGCAGACCCCTCAGTCCTCTAATAACCTGTCTTGGTATTGCAGACCCCTCAGTCCTCTAATAACCTGTCTTGGTATTGCAGACCCCTCAGTCCTCTAATAACCTGTCTTGGTATTGCAGACCCCTCAGTCCTCTAATAACCTGTCTTGGTATTGCAGACCCCTCAGTCCTCTAATAACCTGTTTGGTATTGCAGACCCCTCAGTCCTCTAATAACCTGTCTTGGTATTGCAGACCCCTTAGTCCTCTAATGACTTTTGTCGCTCTTCTCTGGACCCGCTCTAGTTCAGCTATGTCTTTCTTATACACCGGAGACCAGAATTGTACACAGTATTCTAAGTGTGGTCGCACCAGTGACTTGTATAGAGGTAAAATTATGTTCTCCTCATGAGCATCTATGCCTCTTTTAATGCATCCCATTATTTTATTTGCCTTTGCAGCAGCCACCTGACACTGGCCACTAAATGTGAGTTTCTCATCTACCCATACACCCAGGTCTTTTTCAGTGACAGTTTTGTCCAGTGTTTTACAATTAAGCACATAATTATACCTTTTGTTTCCTCTGCCCAAGTGCATGACTTTACATTTATCCCCACTAAAGCGCATTCGCCATTTATCAGCCCAAGCTTCTAGTTTACATAAATTCTCCTGTAATATAAAATTGTCCTCCTCTGTATTGATTACCCTGCAGAGTTTAGTGTCATCTGCAAATATTGAGATTCTACTATGTATGCCCCCTACAAGGTCATTAATAAATATATTAAATAGAAGCGGGCCCAACACTGACCCCTGTGGTACCCCACTGTTAACTGTGACCCATTCTGAGTGTGTTCCATTAATAACCACCCTTTGTTTCCTATCGCTAAGCCAGTTCTTAACCCACTTACACATATTTTCCCCTATCCCCATTGCCCTCATTTTATGTATCAACCTTTTGTGTGGCACCGTATCAAAAGCTTTTGAAAAGTCCATATACACCACATCCACTGCATTTCCTTGGTCCAGTCCAGAACTTACTTCTTCATAGAAGCTTATCAGATTAGTTTGACAGGAACGGTCCCTCGTAAAACCATGTTGATAATGGGTCGTGAGGTTATTTTTCTTCAGATACTCCAGTATAGCATCTCTTAGAAAACCCTCTAGGATTTTACCCACAGTAGAGGTTAAGCTTACTGGCCTATAATTTCCAAGTTCAGTTTTTGTCCCCTTTTTGAACGTCATAATCTCGGCAGCGGTTTCCGGACCCTCGCTACTCTTCACTACTAGTGAGGGAGTGTAGGACCTGCAGTGACGTCATAATCTCGGCAGCGGTTTCTGGTCACATGACGAGTTATCGCGAGAACTCGTCATTTCACCAGGAAACGCTGCCGGGATCACGTCTCCGACATGTAGGCAGTGCTGGAAGCGTCGCTGGATGGATTAGAGAGGTGAGTATCGATTTTTTTTTTTTTACCCTTGATTTTACTTCATTTCAGTTCCGCAATGTATGCATATACCTTGTGGAACTGAAATCGAACTGAAATCGAACATCACCTTGAACTGCCGAATTTAGAGCAAATTGTTCTAATTCGACGAACGACTCGAACATCGCCAAAAACAGCTCGAATTTGAGATTGGCGAACAATTCGAGGCGAACACCGCTCATCTCTATTACTCGGTACTCGCCGAGTACCCCGAGCACCGAGATATTCGTGCGAGTACCAAGTAGTGACATGCTTAATCGCTCATCCGTAGTTATGATATATAGGAGGGAAACATCCTGGAACTAACTTTGCTTCAGCGCTGCCTATATGGCAGAAGAGATGGAATCTATATGTATACATTGATGTCATTTATTATACGCAAGATGCATACAGTGAAGGAAATAAGTATTTGATACCTTGGTGACTTTGTAAGTTTGCTCACTAACAAAGACATGAACAGTCTATAATTTTGAGGGTCGGTTAATTTTAACAGTGAGAGACAGAATAAAATATAATAAAAAATAAAATCCAGAAAATCACATTGTCTAAGTTATATAAATGTATTTGAATTTTGCAGAGAGAAATAAGCATTTGATTATCTCCCAACCATAAGGAGTTCTGGCTCCTACAGACCAGTTAGACACTAATCAACTCATTAGCTTCATTACAGACAGCTGTCTTACATTGTCACCTGTATAAAAGTTTCCTGTCCACAAACTCAATCGGTTAGGCTCTAACCTCTACAACAGGGGTAATACCAAAGAGCTTTCTAAGAATGTCAGAGCAAAGATCCTGCACAAGACTGGAATGGGCTACAAAACCATAAGTAAGACAAAGCTGGGTGAAAAGGAGACAACTGTGGTGCAATAGTAAGAAAATAAAAGAAATACAAAATGAGTGTCAATCCACATCGGTCTGGGGCTCCATGCAAACTCTCACTCATGGGGTATCCAGGATCATGAGGATAAAATGGATTCAAATCCTGCAGTGCCCGCAATGTCCCACCGCTCAAGAAGGCACATGTGCCGCCCGTCTTAAGTTTGCCAATGAACACCTTGATGATTCTGAGAGTGATTGGAAGAAGGTGCTGTGGACAGACAAAAATTGAGGTCTTTGGCATTAACTCAACTCACTGGGTTTGGAGGAAGAGAAATGCTGCCTATGACCCAAAGAACACTGTCCCCACAGTCAAGCACGGTGGTAGAAACATTATGTTTTGGAGGCATTTCTCTGCTGAAGGCACAGGACTACTTCACCGCATCAATGGGGCAATGGATGAAGCCATGTACCGTAAATTCATGAGTGACAACCTCCTTCCTTCTGCCAGGAGATTAAAAATGAGTCGTGTCTGGGTCTTACATCATGACAATAACCCAAAATATACATCCAAGGCAACAAAGGAGTGGCTCAAAAGAAGCACATTAAGGTCATGGAGTGGCCTAGCAAGTCTCCAGACCTTAATCCCATAGAAAACATATGGAGGGAGCTGAAGCTCCCGAGTTGCCAAGCAACAGCCTCAAAATCTTAATTATTTAGACATGATCAGCAAAGAGGAGTGGAGCAAAATTCCTCCTGACATGTGCACAAACCTCATCATCAACTACAAGAAACGTCTGACTGCTGTGCTGCCAACAAGGGTTTTACCATCAAGTATTAAGTCTTGTTTGCCAGAGGGATCAAATATTTATTTCTCTCTTCAAAATACAAATGCATTTATATAATTTAGACAATGTCATTTTATGGATTTGATTTTTTATATTTGATCACTCACTGATAAAATTAGCTAACTGTTAAAATTGTAGACCAATCATGTCTTTGTCAGTGGACAGTTACAAAATCAGCAAGAGAACAAATACTTATTTAATTCACTGTATATCTTTTTGATTTTTGTTGCTGCATTTTATTTCTCTGATATTTCTTTAGTTGAGACTTCAATGGAGACTTTTGATGTGTAAATGGAAACAAAATGGGATTCTGACAGTCGAAAAGTCAGACTGGACACCTCCAACTGGATGCAGTTTGGATATTTCCTAATTTGGATTAATATCTAAAATCTTATTTTTATTTATCTTATATATAATTGCCGTAGCGCACTTCCGTCATATTCGGCGCTACTTCCGTCGTCGTGGACGTGCCTGCCAAAGTGACGGAAGTGCATTAGGGTCATATTACATTACATTACATATACAGTGAACCTCCTCCTGCCCGCGCTCCCTGCCTAGTCACCCCCCGCCTGTCACAACATTTCCCCCCGCTGCCCCATCAGCCCCCTGCCTGTTACCATAGCTGCCCTCCACTGCCCGGTCACCCCCAGCCTATCACCACTGCCCCTCCGCTCCCCGATCGCCCCCCCCCACTCTCCGGTCATCCCCCGCCTGTCAGCACAGATCCCCTCCACTGTCCGGTCACCTCCCCCCCCCGCTCCTCTTACCACAGCTCCCTCCAGCCAGCCGCGATCTCTCTTCATCCTGCTTGAGGACCTCTGATGACGTCACGATGATGGGTGGAGTCACACATCACATGACAGTGACTTCATCAAAGGTCCTGTCCCGATCTAACCTACTCTGCCTACTCATCCCCCTGCGCTGCACACTGACCCACACTCTGCCCCTGATGACCCTGCTCTGCCCCCTCACCCCCACTCTGACCACTGACTCCTACTCTGCCCACTCACCCCACTCTGCACCCTGACCCCCACTGCACACTGACCCCCACTCTGCCCTGACCCTGCTCTGCCCACTCAACCCCACTCTGACCACTGACCCCCACTCTGCTCCTGACCCTGCTCTGCACACTCACCCCCAATCTGACCACTGACCGCCACTCTGCCCCCTCACCTCCACTCTGCACACTGACCCCCACTCTGCCCTGACCCTGCTCTGCCCACTCACCCCCACTCTGACCACTGACCCCCACTCTGCCCCCTCACCCCCACTCTGACCACTGACCCCCACTCTGCCCCCTCACCCCCACTCTGCACACTGACCCCCACTCTGCCCCTGACCCTGCTCTGCCCACTCACCCCCACTCTGACCACTGACCCCCACTCTGCCCCCTCACCCCCACTCTGCACACTGACCCCCACTCTGCCCCTGACCCTGCTCTGCCCACTCACCCCCACTCTGACCACTGACCCCCACTCTGCCCCTCACCCCCACTCTGCACACTGACCCCCACTCTGCCCCTGACCCTGCTCTGCCCACTCACCCCCACTCTGACCACTGACCCCCACTCTGCCCCCTCACCCCCACTCTGCCCCTGACTCTGCTCTGCCCACTCACCCCCACTCTGACCACTGACCCCCACTCTGCCCACTCACCCCCACTCTGCACACTGACCCCCACTCTGCCCCTGACCCTGCTCTGCCCACTCACCCCACTCTGACCACTGACCCCCACTCTGCCCACTCACCCCCACTCTGCACACTGACCCCCACTCTGCCCCTGACCCTGCTCTGCCCACTCAACCCCACTCTGACCACTGACCCCCACTCTGCCCACTCACCCCCACTCTGACCACTGACCCCCACTCTGCCTACTCACCCCCAACTCTTCCCCCTCACCCCCTCTCTGCCCCCTCACCCCCCACTCTGCACACTGACCCCCACTCTGCCCCTGACCCTGCTCTGCCCACTCACCCCCACTCTGACCACTGACCCCTACTCTGCCCACTCACCCCCAAACTCTGCCCACTCACCCCCCTACTCTTACCCCTGACCCCCTCTCTGCCCCCTCACCCCCACTCTGCTCACTGACCCCCTCTCTGACCCTGCTCTGCCCACTCACCCCCACTCTGACCACTGAACCCCACTCTGCCCACTCACCCCCAAACTCTGCCCACTCACCCCCCTACTCTTCCCCCTAAACCCCCTCTCTTCCCCCTCACCCCCACTCTGCCCCTGACCCTGCTCTGCCCACTCACCCCCACTCTGACCACTGACCGTGCTCTGCCCACTCGCCCCCACTCTGACCACTGACCCCCACTCTGCCCACTCACCCCCAAACTCTGCCCACTCATCCCCCAACTCTTTCCCCTCACCCCCACTCTGCACACTGACCCCCACTCTGCCCTGATCCTGCTCTGCCCACTGACCCCCACTCTGACCACTGACCCCCACTCTGCCCACTCACCCCCAAACTCTGCCCACTCACCCCCCTACTCTTCCCCCTGACCCCCTCTCTGCCCCCTCACCCCCACTCTGCACACTGACCCCCCACTTTGCCCCTGACCCTGCTCTGCCCACACACCCCCACTCTGACCACTGACCCTGCTCTGCCCACTGACCCCTACTCTTCCCACTCACCCCCTCTCTGCCCCCTCACCCCCTCTCTGCCCCCTCACCCCTCTCTGCCCACTCACCCTACTCTGCCCACTCACCCCCACTCTCTGCCCACTCTCTGCCCACTCACCCCCACTCTCTGCTCACTCACCCCCTCTCTGCTCACTCACCCCCTCTCTGCCCACTCACCCCCACTATGCCCACTGACCATGCTCTGCCCACTCACCCTGCTAGGCCCACTGACCCCTCACACTGGCCACTCATCCTGCTCTGCCCACTCACCATGCTCTGCCCACTCACCCCTCACTGCCCACTGACCCCTCACACTGACCCTGCTCTGCCCACTGACCATCCTCTGCCCACTGACCCCTCACTGACCCTGCTCTGCCCACTCACCCTGCTCGGCCCACTGACCCTCACAATGCCCACTGACCCTCCTCTGCCCACTGAACATGCTCTGCCCACTGACCCCTCAATGCCCACTCACCCTGCTCTGCCCACTGACCCTGCTCTGCTCACTGACCACTCACACTGCCCACTCACCCTGCTCTGCCCACTGACCCCTCACACGCCCCACTGACCCTGCTCTGCCCACTCACCCCTCACACTGACCCTGCTCTGCCCACTCACCCCTCACACTGCCCACTGACCCCTCACACTGCCCACTCACGCCTCACACTGCCCACTGAACATGCTATGCCCACTTACCCCTCACACTGCCCACTGACCCCTCACACTGCCTACTGACCCTGCTCTGCTCATTTTCTCCCGCTCTGCCCACTCACCCCCGCTCTGCCCACTCGCCCCTGCTTTTACCACTGACCCTGCTCTGCCCACTGACCTCCCTCTGTTCACTCACCCCCCGCTCTGCCCTTTCACCATGCCCACTGACCCCTGCTCTGCCAACTTACCGTGCCCACTCACCCATCCTCTACCCACTGACCCTTCTCTGCCCACTCACTGTGCCCACTGACCGCCGCTCTGCCCACTAACCCCTGCTCTGCCCACTGACTGTGCCCAAAAACCCTTGCTATGCCCACTAAACCCTGCTCTGCCCACTCACCCCCGCTCTGCCCGCTGACCCCTGCTCTGCTCACTGACTGTGCCCACTCACCCCTGCTCTGCTCACTCACCCCTGCTCTGCCCACTGATTTTTCCCACTAACCCCTGCTGTGCCTACTGACTGTGCCCACTGACCCCTGCTCTGCCCAATCACTCTGCCCACTAACCCCTGCTCTGACCACTGACCCCCGCTATGACCCTGCTCTGCCCATTCACCCCCCACTCTGCCCACTCACCCCCGCTCTGCCCACTGACCCTGCTCTGCCCACTTACCCCCCCCTCTGGCTACTGACCATGCCCACTGACCCCAGCTCTGCCCACTGACCCCAGATCTGCCCACAGACCCCAGCTCTGCCTACTGACCCTGCTCTGACTACTGATTATGCCCACTGACCCCTGCTCTGCCCACTAACCCCTGCTCTGACCACTGACCCCCGCTATGACCCTGCTCTGCCCATTCACCCCCCACTCTGCCCACTCACCCCCGCTCTGCCCACTGACCCTGCTCTGCCCACTTACCCCCCTCTGGATACTGACCATGCCCACTGACCCCAGCTCTGCCCACAGACCCCAGCTCTGCCTACTGACCCTGCTCTGACTACTGATTATGCCCACTGACCCTTGCTCTGCCCAATGACTCTGCCCACTAACCCCTGCTCTTCCCACTCATCCCCCACTCTGCCCACTGACCCCCGCTTTGCCCACTGACCCCCAGCAGATCGGTTTCCCAGCCAACGACAGGTCCTGTCCTGCCACCTACAAGGCGGGTGGAGCGAGCCGCCGCAGGGTAAGTATCCTCACTGAGTTTTTTTCATTTTTATTATCACCATGAAGGAGCGGGGGAGGGGGGTGTGCAGCCCCAGAGGGAGGGGGGCCGCAGAGACTGGAGGCCCAGAGGGAAGGGTGCCGCGGGGAGCGGAGGGGGTCAGGAGGAGCGCCTCCATCCTGTTCTCCCTATCCATCCTGCCCCCCCAACACCATCCTGCCCCCCCGACTCCATCCCGCACCCCCACCACCATCCTCACCCCCCCAACACTCCTGCCCCGCCGCCTCCATCCTCCCCCCCCGCCACCATCCTGCCCCCCCCGCCACCATCCTGCCCCCCCGCCACCATCCTGCCCTGCCATCTCCATCCTGCCCTGCCGTCTCCATCCTGCCCTGCCGTCTCCATCCTTCCCCGCCTTCTCCATCCTGCCTCGCTCCGTCCATCCTGCGCCACTCACCTCCATCCTGCCCCTCCGGCTCCATCCTGCCCCTCCGGCTCCATCCTCCCCTCTGCCTCCATCCTGCCCCGCCCCCTCCATCCTGCTCCACCACCCCATCCTGCTCCGCCACCCACCATCCTGCCCCCCTTGCTCCTTCCTGCCCCACTCCCTACTTCCTGCCCCGCTCACTCCATCCTGCCCTGCTCGCTCCATCCTCACCCCCGCTGTTCTTGCTCCATCCTGCCCTCACGCTTACTCATCCTGCCCCGCTTGCTCCATTCTGCTCATCTGCTCAATCCTGCCCCTTCGGCTTCATCCTGCTCCTCCGCCTCCATCCTGCCCCGCTCAATCCATCCTGCCCCGCTCAATCCATCCTGCCCCCCGCTCTTCTTGCTCCCCCGCCTGCATCCTGCCCTGCTCGCTCCATCCTGCCCCCCCTCCCCCGCCTCCATCCTGTTGCCCCGCCTCCATCCTGTTCCCCCCGGCTCCATCCTGTTCCCCCTGGCTCCATCCTGTTCCCCCCGGCTCCATCCTGTTTCCCCCGGCTCCATCCTCTTTCCCCCGCCTCCATCCTCTTTCCCCCGGCTTCATCCTCTTTCCCCCGGCTTCATCCTGTTTCCCCCGCCACCATCCTGCCCCCTCCCGCTCCATCCTGCCCCCCCTTCCCGCTACATCCTGCCCCGCTCGCTCCATCCTGCCCCACTCGCTCCATTCTGCCCCCCCAACACAATGCTGCCCCCACTCCCCTCCTCAGCTGATCGCTTGCCCAGGCAACTACAGGTCCTAAAGGCCTGTAGGACCTACAAGGCGGAGGTGGAGCGAGCTGCCGGACAGGTGAGTATCCTCACTGAGGATTTTTTTAATTTTACTGTCGACGACCGGGGGCCAGGAGGAGTGGGGGACCGCGGTGACCGCAGTATTGCCATATACTATAGTGCTGCTATACATGTGCTATAATGTACTGCCATATACCATAGTGCTGCTATACATGTACTGTAATGTACCGCCATATACCATAGCACTGCTATACATGTACTGTAATGTACCGCCATATACTATAGTGCTGCTATACATTTACTATAATCTACCGCCATACACTATAGTGCTGCTATACATGTGCTCTAATTACCACCATATACCATCGTACTGCTATATATATATATATATATGTACTTCGCTCATGTTTACTTAACAAGTTCTGTCAATCACAGTGTGTAAACTACATACATATTCTACACTACCCCATTCTTTACAGTCGGCCCGCCATATATAAAAGCCAAAGCCACTTCCGTCTTCAAGTGACAACAATTACGTCACCGGACGCAAGTGCCTTGGGCACTACACCCGCTCAGGGTGGACCAAGATGCCGGCCGTAAGCAGAGCGGGACTCACCCAGCCCCGCCACGCTTACGGCCGCCCCAACACTGCCCAAAACACCCACACATCACGGCCGAGAGACGACCGACGTTAGCCGGTTGTCTCCTGTCCGCCACACACCACTTCGGGAGACGACCGCCATTACCTCCGGCTCCTTTCACAAGTCCTGGCTCCTCCCCCTCACTTCCGCCGCCCGGGGCTGCGCAATGGCGGCAGCACAGATCACCCTCCGCTCCTGCACTGCCACCAGCCTCCGGGGCTCAGTCCTCTGCCGGACGGCATACGGACACCGCTGCTGTGCAGCCTACACTGAGGGAGAGAGGTATGCAGCCTGTAGGAAGAGGATAGGTGGCGTGATGTCGCCCCTCCAGCCTCCCCTGTCCTCTGCCATCCAGCCTCCCCTGTCCTCTGCCCTCCAGCCTCCCCTGTCCTCTGCCCTCCAGCCTCCCCTGTCCTCTGCCCTCCAGCCTCCCCTGTCCTCTGCCCTCCAGCCTCCCCTCTCCTCTGCCCTCCAGCCTCCCCTGTCCTCTGCCCTCCAGCCTCCCCTGTCCTCTGCCCTCCAGCCTCCCCTGTCCTCTGCCCTCCAGCCTCCCCTGTCCTCTGCCCTCCAGCCTCCCGTCCTCTACCCTCCAGCCTCCCCTGTCTTCACCCCTCCAGCCTCCGCTCTCCTCACCCCTCCATATGCAATGTACAGTATGTGTATATATGTGTGTGTATGTATCCACTTCCCTCACTTTGTCCGCACTTCCGTCACTTTGTCCGCACTTCCGTCACTTTGTCCGCACTTCCGTCACTTTGCCCGCACTTCCGACACTTTGTACACACACAAACACACACACACTCCGCTATACTTACCACTGGCCCTGCGTCCGCCGCCTGCATCCTCAGTCGACATCTCGCCGCCCCCGAACTACTGGATCCAATATAGCGTCCAAGAAGTCTCGCCAAACTTCCCGGACATATTGGATCCAGTCGTCCGGGGCCGCCAACATACTTTGTCCAAGATGGCGTCCGGGAAGTCTCGCCAGACTTCCCAGACCCAATATTGGATCCAGTCGTCCGGGGGCGGCGACATGTCGACTCAGGATCCACGTGGCGGGGAAGACGCATGGCCGCTGCTAAGTATACTGAAGTGTCTGTATGTGTGTGTGTATGTGTGTGCTGACCACTCTGCCCACGGCGGTGCGCTGACCACTCTGCCCACGGCGCTGCGCTGACCACTCTGCCCATGGCGCTGCACTGACCACTCTGCCCACGGCGCTGCGCTGACCACTCTGCCCACGGCGCTGCGCTGACCACTCTGCCCACGGCGCTGCGCTGACCACTCTGCCCACGGTGCTGCGCTGACCACTCTGCCCACGGCGCTGCACTGACCACTCTGCCCAAGGCGCTGCGCTGACCAATCTCACCGCACTCACTGCTAACCACTGAGCCACCGCACTCACTGCTAACCACTGAGCCACCGCACTCACTGCTAACCACTGAACCACCGCACTCACTGCTAACCACTGAGCCACCGCACTCACTGCTAACCACTGAGCCACCGAACTCACTGCTAACCACTGAGCCACCGCACTCACTGCTAACCACTGAACCACCGCACTCACTGCTAACCACTGAGCCACCGCACTCACTGCTAACCACTGAGCCACCGAACTCACTGCTAACCACTGAGCCACCGCACTCACTGCTAACCACTAAGCCACCACCCAGTGCTAAGCACTGAGCGCTGTGCTAACAACTGAGCCACCGCGCAGTGCTAACCACTGAGCCACCTCTATACACACAATTCATTTCACCCCACTCCCCTATTACTAAATCTCTCTCTCTCTCTCTCCTGTAAGTGAGGCGCCAAGCTCATTGGTCGGCGACAGCACACACCGACCAATGACCTTCGCGCCTCACTTACACCAGTAAATTTCAAACTCAAAGTCCTCCATGTATCTCAATGGGAAGTGAGGCCCTTCTCTCATTGTACTCATGACAGCAGCAACATTAACCCCTTACATTCCGTTTTATCTGTAATTTCTTTAACACAGTGTGTAGTTGTACTGCCACTGCGAAGTTAACCCCTTCTATACCATTTCTCCCTTAACTCCATACGTTGTGGTCTCTATTACTACTCCCAGTAGGAACATTAACCCCTTATATTCCATTATTGTTGTTATTTCTATTACACACTGTAGACTATCATGACCCACCATATCCCCGGCCGGACAATAACCACAGACACCAAGTTAACCTTTTATCATTTTATTGAGGGTCTCCAACCACCATCTCAATTATAACTCTTAAATGGGAATTTTAATATTTAAATTGGCCGCAGCTTGAATGAAGGCACAAAACCGCCTTGAGAGCCAGTGACTGTAAGTGTTCTGTCACTGGCCATCCAGCACAGGTAACTTACACCTCCGTCACTTACACCGCTGCTGCGACAAACCATTACCTAAACCATTAGGGAGGGAGGGTGGGCACTTGCGCTCCGGGATTCGGATGCAGGAGAGGCAATATGGCCGCCGCTCCCTCCTTTTATTCCCCAGGGCGGGGCCTGAAACCAATGACACGGAACCGATCTCTGATAGGCTCGTTTACCCTGGTGGTTTAATAGTCCGGCAAACATTAACCCCTTCTAAGGGGCCTGCTAGTCAGGGAGCAGCGTTAAAGCCGCAGTGCTCCACAGACTATCATGACCCACCATATCCCCGGCCGGACAATAACCACAGACACCAGGTTAACCTTTTATCATTTTATTGAGGGTCTCCAACCACCATCTCAATTATAACTCTTAAATGGGAATTTTAATATTTAAATTGGACGCAGCTTGAATGAAGGCACAAAACCGCCTTGAGAGCCAGTGACTGTAAGTGTTCTGTCACTGACCATCCAGCACAGGTAACTTACACCTCCGTCACTTACACCGCCACGGAGGAGCGAGGGCAGAAACCCGAGCTGCGACCCCCCAAAAGAATTAAGGGCGTACTCAATTCCATCCTGCAAACCTGATAAGAAGATATTGAGTCCTATATTATTTAGATGGACCCCGTCCCTAAGCATTAGGCGGCTGGTATCCATCTCCAGCTGGTGGTGACGTATAGAAAATCCGCCCTTTGAACCCACAAATTGTGCCATCCTATGGTTGAGCGCTCGCCTGGATCTCTCCAGGGCCGCACCATCTCTAGCGCCCTGCCAAACCACCCTGGGAATTAATTCCGACCAAACCAAGGTCAATTCCATAAAGAAGCTATGGAACTTATCCAAATCTGCCCTCATAAGCGTACAAAGCTCTCCCAATCTGAAATTGGCCAGATCGTTGCCCCCCGCATGAATGATCAAAATCACGGGGCCGGGGTCAATTCTTGAGATTCTGACTACCTCGGGAAGCACTTGTGCCCAAACCAACCCCCTGGTGCCTCTCCAATTTACACTGACGTCATGGAATCCCAACGCCCGGCCTCCAGGCCGGGTTTCAGCATGGCGCGCAGCCCAGTAGACATAAGAGTGGCCCAGGATCCACACCTTCGGCCGAAATCCATCTAAAAGAAAACTCTATTAATAACACTCCTTGCTCCGAAATGAAATACTTACAGTACACAGGCTCTGTCCAAAGCAACATTATTATTATTATTTTTTTATTTTTTTTTAACGAAATCACAACAAATCAGGGCGAATGTATCTGCGGAAGCATTCAGACTTCCAACGTCCCACGCGCCTAATCATTTCGTCCTGAAGCCCTGCGCGCGACGCCTCCGGCGCAGCTCCAATACGGAACGAGTGAGTGCCGAACTCCTCCGGGCGACAGCCCAAGTGTCGGAGGGCTTCATTTAAAACAAACTTAAACTGGGGGGCCGTGACCGCGGACCCGTCCTCGTGCGAAAAATAATGCCGGCCATGTGCCATTACCGACGAGTAACGTCTGATTAAGGCAAGGGGACAAACCGGGGCTGCGGTGGCAAAAAGAGTGAACCACACTCCTCGGCCATCCTGGTCCGTTTTAGATCGACGCAACCGTATGCGGAGGCCTTGTGGACAGGAAACGACGTCGTCAGCATGAAGGCCCCCTGCTCCGTCCGAAGAATGCGGGACCAGTTTACTCAGGCGCATAGCCCCGAAAAATGCCAAGCCAAAAAGTGCAGAAAACAAGCTTTCTTCATAAACCGACGCGCAAACCGATGGTAACGCTCCTAGCAAACGCTGTAGTAAAGCAAAAGAGATCGGGCGCCGCGCGTCCAGGGCCCGTCGCTCACGCTTCCAACCTTTGACCACGTGGGAAATCAAGAAATGTTTTGTAATATCAGGCAAACCTTGCAATTTTAAATGAAAGGCCAATCCAGATAAGCGATGTTGCGCCGCCGACCCGGAGATACCGGTCGATCGTAAGCTGGACAAGTAGCGCAGTACATTCTCAACAGTGCAATGGCAAGGCGTATATGCACGCGCGTCCCCGAGCAGGTCCACCCATTCCATCCATGCCTTACCGTAGGCTCTCCAAGTCGAAGGGGCAAGCGAAGCCCTCACCAGAGGCATCAATGGCCCGAGGGAATTCTCCATACCGATTCCGGGAACTCCGAGCATGTCTCGTCGGCCGACGGCAGCAGCTCCCTGAACTTCTGCAATTGAAAGCGGGACAAAGCATCAGCAATCGAGTTATCGACACCCGGTACGTGCCTGGCTCTAAACCATATGTTTAGCTGCAAACAACGAAGGACCATATGTCGTAACAAGTTCATCACCGGTACCGAAGAAGATGACAAATGGTTCACTGCGTGAACGACGCTCTCATTATCCGTCCAAAAACGGAGTCGGCGATCCTTGAACGACTCGGGCCAGGTGTCTAAGGCCACTATGATCGGGAAGAGCTCCAACAACGTCAAATCTTTTGTCCAGCCGTTACTTTTCCACTCATCGGGCCATGGGCTTGCGCACCAATGGTCGACGAAAATAACGCCGAAGCCAAAAGATCCCGAGGCGTCTGAATAAAGGGAAATGTCGTTGGATGACACCTCTGCCGTCTGGAAACAAGTGTGTCCATTATAAGCTGCCAAGAAAATTTCCCATACCCTCAGGTCCTCCCTCAACGGGAGGGTCAACTTTATCCAATGGTTGGCAGATTTGGCTCCTCTGGTCGCCATGCTCAAGCGGCGCGAAAAAACCCTGCCCATGGGCATTACCCTGCACGCAAAAGCCAGCATTCCCAGCAAAGATTGTAGTCGCACGAGCGTGACTTTCCGCACTGACCTGAATTCTACGATTAAAGAGGACAATTTGCGTATTTTGTCTTCGGGGAGCCGAAAAACCATTGCCATGGTGTCTATTTCAATGCCCAGGAATGACATCCTGGTAGCAGGGCCGACTGTTTTGCCCGGGGACAGGGGCGCGCCGAAGTCGCTGCACAACTCCTGGAAGGAGGTGAGGGCGAGGGTACAGGTTTCTGCCGAGGCCGGGCCTACAAAAAGGAAATCATCCAGGTAATGCGTTATGAACCTGACTCCCGAACTACGGCAAACGGCCCACTCCAAAAAGGAGCTAAACATCTCGAAAAATCGGCACGAAATTGAACAGCCCATAGGAAGGCACGTGTCATAATAGTACCCGCCGTCAAAAAAACAGCCCAGCAGGTGATAACAATCCGGGTGTACGGGAAGTAACCGGAAAGCCGAAGCCACATCTGATTTAGCTAATTTGGCGCCTGGGCCTGCCTTGCGAACAAGCGTTATTGCCCGGTCAAAAGGGGCGTAGCTTACCGACGAGCATTCCGGAGGAATGCCGTCGTTTACCGACGACCCGGAAGGGTGGGACAAGTGCTGAATCATTCTAAACTCGCCAGGTTCTTTTTTGGGCACAATGCCCAGTGGTGACACTCTTAGGTTATAAAAGGGGGGGGAATCGAAGGGGCCGCACATGCGGCCCAACTCGAGTTCTTTGTTTAATTTTTTAGCCAAAACCTGTGGCAGATCCCTTGCCGACCTCAGGTTTTGCGCGAATGTACCTTCCTTCGAAAACGTGAAAGGAATGAAAAAACCAACCGTGAAGCCCTCCCGTAAGGCGGCGGCCGCCTCCCTATTGGGGTACTGGGATAACCATGGATCCATCGCGGCCACGCCTTCGGGTCACCTGGCGTGTGGGGCTTAGTTGGCCCGCCTTTAGGCTGCTGTTTTTGACATTTGGAGGCAACGTGTCCTCCACCGCAAATGGAGCATTCGTGTCTGTATTTGCACGATGCTTGGTAACGGCAATGGCCGTCATTGAAGAGGCAACAGCAACCTGGTCTGCGCACGGCCACCCCCCCGGTGTGGAACCCGTGGTGGTGGCCTGGCCAAGAAAGGGTTGTGGCGCCTTTTGAGACATCATAAGGCGCAACCACGAATCAGTGGCCTTTACGCCCCATCCCAACTGTGGGTTGAGCGCCAGTCGACGACGGAAATCCTCGTCGTACTTCCACCACGCCGTACCGCCATGGGATTTAAATGAATTATAAATTGTATCCGCGTACGTAAACAACTCGGAGCATCGCTCCGGGTGTTTTTGGCCCATTACACTCCCTAGTACAAAGAAAGCCTGTATCCAATTATTCATGGTCTTTGCCACTTTGGGCTTACGCTCAAAAGGCTGTTCGGCCGTTTTACGCTCCCGATCAACTGAGCTCTGTTCAGTGGACACCAAGGACCATATGTCCACATATTCATTTGCCTAGATTTTTTGGGCTACCTCTGGGTCCAAATGGGACCCAAGGGGCGGTACTCCACAAAAAAAGGTGTCTTTATGTAGGTCGGGCCGCACTGGCTCAGTGCGTCGCTCTGCTGATTGTAACGCCTTTGGGTTAATCAATATTTTATTAGCCAATAAATTTTTCAATAGATCAATCAAGCCCGTCCTTTGCCCCGCCCCATCCCAGGCCCCTACATAGGCATACTCACCGGCTCCTGTAGTCGCGGTTGGTGTTACTTGAGCTGTCTGTTGCTGCAACGATTCAGCAGGTCGAACGGTCCTGTTCCTGATGACGGAAAGCCCATCCGGAGTGCGACTGCGCCTGGGGGCGTCACGGGAACTGCGAGACGGGTCATCAGAGGATGAACGTGAAGAACTGCGGTGTGTCCTCGATCCCCTGCGTCTGCCTGGCGACCGAGAACAACTTCGGCTGTGACGAGACCTGGAGCAACGTCAGTGACGCGAGCGCTGGGAAGCACGGCTCCCGCAGCTACGACAGCTGCGCCCTAGTGTCCGGGAACGAGATCTAGACCTCCTAGCCCTACTAACACTCCGACATTCGTTGACACGGGCCTCGTGTACCGGCACTACAGGGTCTGCCCCGTAGCCCTGATCCGAAGCAGCCCGGCGGGATGTGTCTGCGTCCACCGGCGCCAGAAAAGACTGGCCCTGCAGGACCGGCACTGCCGTCTCCCGACCCATTGCAGCTAGCAAGGGGTTCAACAATCTCTCCGCTTCCAGTCCTAACGTCTGCTGAGATGGTGGCGGTGTCGGTAATTGTCCCGGTGGCAATTGGGGTTGCATTATGGCCCTAATGATATCATCTTGGCTCATCCTGGCCAGGCCTTCCATGCCTGCAGCCTGTTCCCCCTGTGCGCCCTCCGCGCTCACAGCAGCACCCATGTTCCGGCCCGCAGTATCCCCACCTACACTAACTGGGGAGGAAGCGGAGGAAATCTGGTTGGGGCCCACCGTGCCAGGCAGCAGGGAGCCTGAAGCGGGTGGGGGCGAGGGCACCTGTGGGTCCGGACCGGAATGCCGGATAAGGCCGCCGACGCGGAAGTGATAACTACAGGGGGCGGGAACCCGCCATGAGTACGCGCACGGCCAGTGCGCATGCCCTGGGAGGAATCCCAGCTGGGACTAAGGCGCCTCGGCGGGCGGGAAAGCCTGCCGGACCTCCGCCCGCCCGGTGCTGCGGGCGCATAATGCGCGGGGTTGCTGCCGGTGCCGGCCATTAGGTCGGCTAACCATGCTGCTCCCTCACGGGCTATTCTCTCCCCTCCCTCACCGCGTTTTCCAACGGGTCCATCCTGGTCCGGCAGCAGCACTTGCGCTCCGGGATTCGGATGCAGGAGAGGCAATATGGCCGCCGCTCCCTCCTTTTATTCCCCAGGGCGGGGCCTGAAACCAATGACACGGAACCGATCTCTGATAGGCTCGTTTACCCTGGTGGTTTAATAGTCCGGCAAACATTAACCCCTTCTAAGGGGCCTGCTAGTCAGGGAGCAGCGTTAAAGCCGCAGTGCTCCACATAGTTGTAATCACACTGCGAAATTAACCCATTATATACCAGTTCAGCATTAACTGCATATTTAGTAGTGTTTATAACTACTGCCACTGCTACATTAACCCCTTGAACACCATTTTGGATATAATTTACAGCGCTGAGTCTGTTGTGCCAGTGCCTGTGGGACATTAACTCCTTCAATGACATTTTTGATATCATTATAAGTTCCTACTCTGTTATAGTCCTGTTAGTCGGACATTAACTCTTTCTACACCTCCACTATATTGCTACCCTCACAGTTTTGCCTACATCACCTACTTAATCATATATCTGGTGTTTAAGTCTATTATTTACAACTCTTAAAAAAATTATATACAGATTCTAGACTCCCGATTCTTTAGAATCGGGCTCACAGCTAGTTTTACTTATATAGTGCTATTATATCTTGCAGCACATTACAGATGTCATCATCATTGTCTCCATTGGGATTCACAATGTTAATTCCCTATCAGTCTTTGGGACGTGGGGGGAAACTGGAGAACCTGGAGGAAATCAACAAAACACGGAGAGAAGATAAAAACTCCTTGCAGATGTCATTCTTTGTGGGATTTGAAGTCAAGACAACAGCGCTGCAAAGCAACAAGCTGCCCAGAATCCTTCAGACATTTGGTAAAATCTACCATCCTAGACACAAACGAGACAATCATCCAACATACATCTGAATAAATTGGAATATCATGAAAAAGATTATATATTGGATTACAGAAATAAATTAAGTGAAACACATATTATATAGAGTCATTACACACAGAGTGATCTATTTCAAATGTTTATTCCTGTTAATGTTGATAATTAAGGCTTATAACCGATGAAAACTCAAAATTCATGAAATAAAAAATTAGAATATTATATAAGACCAAGTGAAATAATGATTTATAACTCAGAAATGTTGGCCTAATGAGAAGTCTGTACAGTAAATTCCCTCAAAATTTGGTTGGGTCCTTTTGCATGAATTACTGCTTCAATATAGCGTGGCATGGAGGCAATCAGCCTGTGGCTGCTGCGGTGATATGGAAGCCCAGGTTGCTTTGATAGCAGCCTTCAGCTTGTCTGCATTGTTGGGTCTCGTGTCTGTCATAGATTCTCTACGGGGTTTAGATCAGGTAAGTTTTCTCCCAATCAAGCACAGTGATACTATGGTTATTAAACCAGGTATTGGTACTTTTGGCAGTATCTGTGAACTGTTGCAAGTTGGTAGGAAAACCTATAACACTGGATAGTGGGCAGGTTATGTGACTAATGATGCTATCAGCGATATAATGTGTGGTGGCAGGGAACTCGGTTTCACTGAATAGTGGACGGGTTCCATGACCATAGATAAACTCCACAATGCCATACATGGTGGCTGGAAACTCTGTTGCCCTGGAAGTGGACAGCCTTGATGGACAGAAACTCCATCAGTGGTATTACATGAAAGTTTAATGTACTGGGGCTGGACAGATTCCATGGCTACATCATATGTGGTGGCTGGGAAGTCTGTTGCATTGGATAGATTCCATGGCCAATGACGCTTTCAGTGGTATCACGTGTAGGCAGGAGACTTAGTTGCACTGCATAGAGGACCAGTTCCGAGGCAACAGGTGCTACGAAGTTATTGTCGCTATTAGCAATGTCATAAATGGTGGTTGGATATGCTGTTCCACTGGATAGTGGACAGGTTCCGTGACCAATGACGCTAAAAGCGATGTCATGCTTGGTGGTCGGAAACACTGTTGCAGAGGATAGTGAAGAGGTTCCATGACTAACGATGCTATCGGTAATGTCATATGTGGAGGTCAGAAACACTGTTACACTGGAAAGTGGGCAGGTACCGTGACCAATGACGCTGTCAGCAATGCCACAACATTGCTGCACTGGAGAGTGGAAAGGTTCCATGGCCATTGTCGTTATCAGCGGTGTCACACGTGGTGAACAGCAAAACTGCTGCACTGGATAGTGGACATGTTCTGTGGCCGTTGTCACCATCAGCGATGTCACACGTGATGGTTGAAGACACTATTGCACTGGATAGTGGACAGGTACTGTGGATGATGTCATCATCACCAATATCATACATGGTGGTTGAAGACATTGTTGCACTAAGTAGTGTACAGGTTCCATGGCCAATGACACTATCATCACTGTTGCACTGGATAGTGAACCAGTTTTGTGGCTATTGTTCCTATCAACAATGTCATACATGGTGGCTGGAAACACTGTTGTACTAGAGAGTGGACAGGTTCCGTGGCTAATGTCGCTATCAGCGATGTCATACATTGTGGCTGGAAACACTGTTGCATAAGACAGTGGACAGGTTCTGTGGCCAATGACGCTATAAGCAATGTCACACATGGTGGTCGAAAACACTGTTGCACTAGAGAGTGGACAGCTTCCAAAGGCCAATGATGCTATGAGCAATGTCACACATGATGTTGGGAAAACCCTGTTGCTTTAAGGAGTGGATAGATTCTGTAATGAATGTCGCTATGTCATACCTGGTGGTCGGAAAACCTGTTGCACTGGATAGTGGACAGGTTCCATGGCCATTGTTGCTAATGGCAATGTCATACATGGTGGTCATGAACACTGTCGCACTAGGAAGTGGACAGGTTTCATGGCCAATAATGCTATCAGCGATGTGATAAGTGATGGTTGAAACTCATGATTCGAGTTTCAGGGGCAATGCAGACGCAGTTTAGGCTACTGCTCCCATACTATAGGCCCTCCTTTGGCTTCCAGGAGGTCTCCCACCAGGGTGATGCCTGGATGGAGGGAGCCTCCTCCTGCAGCAGGTCCTCCCACTGGATATATAATACCTGTCCAACAGATCCCAGCCTCTCTTTTAAGTACCTGGACCTGTTGGGCAGCCAGTGCGATGGACCCGCTACAGGAGGCAGTAAGAGAGTAATGCGGTCAACAGGGTAGGGAGTACTCGGATAACGGGATAGGTGGTTGCTTCGATGGGGGAATCACAGCTGGTCGCTTCCCAGTTCCGTGCCCTGGACCCTCAGTGGTAGGGGATGGGGGTGATGATGATGGGGGAAATGGTATTGTGACGCCACCTGTGGTACCTGGTAACAGGGTCACTATCGCTGCGGCCGGCCACTGAGGTGATGGGAGGCAGCGTTGGGTAGTACAGTTCCCACAGGTGGAGCTTTACCTCAGGGCAGCGGGGTGGATGAGGGGAGTAGTAGTAGCGGTCCTGCTGTGAACTCTGCAGGCGGCGGCGGGGAAACAGGCACACAAACACACAATAGTCTTTGGTTTCAGTACCTTTTTACTCTTGTCTGGTAACAGGTATCGTTCAGAGGGTAACCAGGTTTCGGTGCAGCTTGGGGCATTCATCTTGGAGAGTTGTGAGACCTCCTCTGTTAGTGTGTGCATCTTTTTGGGGTAAGCTCTGCCTGTATCTGAACCTGCTGCTTCTCCCTCTCAGGGTGCTGTTCCACAACTGACAATGAGGATCTCTCTGTGGGATTCCTATCCTCTGCTAGGTTCCTGGTCCTTTACTTGGTCAAGTTTGGATTCTTCTAACTGTTACTTCAGGGGGACTGGATCCTCCTGATCTGTCCAGACTATTCCTGCTACTATATCTTATCAGCAGTTGCGGACTCCGGTGTCCGTGTAACTAAAGGGTTCACAAGCCTGTTCACTTCTTCTTGCTTCTACCACTGGCCTCTGTCCCTCTCCCTAGGGCTCAGAACAGCCGGGTCGGTATCCCCTGGTTCTGGGCCTGCTTGGTCACTGCAACCAGTTCTTTCTCTGCTAACTGCAGACTACCTTCCTTTTTGCTGTCTTCTTGAACTAACCAACTCCTCCCCTCAGGCCTGGATCTTTATAGGGGAACTGGCTTATAGTAGCCAGTGGTGCTCCCCCTCCAGGTCTGGTGTGGAAGGTGTTGTATGCTGTGTGTACCAAGGTGTATATCCCTCCCTGCACCGGTGGGTCCTGTTGCAATCCCCTGCAGGGGTGCCACATTGCCCCCTAATTAACTTCAGTCCTCCGGGACTGAAACCCTTTTCACAAGCATTACATAACATACCATAACTATTTACCGTATATACTCGTGTATAAGCCGAGTTTTTCAGCCCAAAAAATGGGCTGAAAAGTCCCCCCCTCGGCTTATACACGGGTCAATACGGTAATCCTATGGTGGGAGGGGGCGCGGGGGGTAGGGGGGCGCTGCGCAGTATTTCTTACCTTGTCCCCCGTTCTGCAGTGCCTTCCGGTGTCCTCCGTGCTCCGTTCCCGGTCTGCTGGCCCTTGTGGTTCCTCCTGGTTCCTCCTGGTTCCTCCTTCCTCGGTTCCATCATGGGGCTGCCATCTTGATTATTCTCTCCGCCCCCGGCCAGTGATGTCAGAGCAGGCAGCGCTGTGATTGGCTAGCACCCGTGATCACGTGTCACGGGTGCTAGCCAATCACAGCGCGGCCTGCTCTGACATCACTGGCCGGGGGCGGAGAGAATAAT
The DNA here is from genome assembly GCA_033576535.1 of Allobates femoralis. Classification (NCBI taxonomy): domain Eukaryota; kingdom Metazoa; phylum Chordata; class Amphibia; order Anura; family Aromobatidae; genus Allobates; species Allobates femoralis. Next base: position 103,209 of record JARQOC010000174.1, on the reverse strand, counting down.
CAAGATGGCAGCCCCCATGATAGAACCGAGGAAGGAGGAACCAGGAGGAACCACAAGGCCCAGCAGACCGGGAACGGAGCACGGAGGACACCGGAAGGCACTGCAGAACGGGAGGACAAGGTAGGAAGCTGTGTGTATGTGTGTGTGTATGTGTATATATGTGTATGTATGTGTGTGTGTGTGTGTGTATATATGTGTGTATGTATGGGTATGTGTATGTAATATAAGCCATACCTCTGGGGCTGCTGTATATACTTCTGGGGCTGCTGTATACTACCACTGGGGCTGTATATACTTCTGGGGCTGCTGGATACTACCACTGGGGCTGTATATACCTCTGGGGCTGCTGTATACTACCACTGGGGCTGTATATACTTCTGGGGCTGCTGGATACTACCACTGGGGCTGTATATACCTCTGGGGCTACTGTATACTACCACTGGGGCTGTATATACCTCTGGGGCTACTGTATACTACCACTGGGGCTGTATATACCTCTGGGGCTACAGTATACTACCACTGGGGCTGTATATACTTCTGGGGCTGCTGGATACTTCCACTGGGGCTGTATATACCTCTGGGGCTGCTGGATACTACCACTGGGGCTGTATATACCACTGGGGAGGCTGCTGTATACCACACTGCTGGGGGCTGTATACCTGTGCTGGGGTCCACCCTCGGCTTATACACGAGTCAATAGGTTTTCCCAGATTTTGGGGGCAAAAGTAGGGGGGTCGGCTTATACACGGGTCGGCTTATACACGAGTATATACGGTACATTGAAATTTGTAGAGTCTCAAATAAAAATTAAAAAAAACAGGGAAAAATGGGAAAAACAGGTAACCAGTCCGTACAGCGCTAGTCCATCCGCTGCAGGCTGTTTAAAGTATTTATGCTATGGTCCATTTTTTTAAATTTAGGAAAGCACATTCAAAAGTCCAAACAGGTAAAGTCTTTAAAGGCTTAAAAGTTCAAAACACAACAATAAACACTACGGGTGACTGGCGTAGGAGTCCTAGGTACTGTGGGGACGTCTACCGGGTCAAAAGCGCTATACGCCTCCTGACCCTGGGGTCACCTATTGGCCAAGATTTTGCTCTCCCTAGACAGCTCCTTACGCCAACTCCACTCACTCCTCTTTCTGATGTTGGGTACCTGGTTTTGGCTGTTTTAGCCTACTCTTCACCCTTCTGTACACTGACATTGGTTACATATTTACATTTTAAACATATTTACATTTCTCACATTTTACCGCTCATTCTCTGTATCTGAGTGGTGGGTTTCCCAAATTGACACGTGTTGATATACGTACTTCTAGTGTATGACTAGTGTCAGTGGGTCTATGTGTAACAGGTAAACTGGGTAATAGTCTGCGACCTCTTGATCTCACAGTAGGAATGGCAGGTACACCGATTGCAGGATTCTCTGCTTCCGGTACAATGGGAGTTCTTCTGCTCTTGGTTCTTCAACTGGTCGTGGGAACATCAACATGGATATTGGGTAGGTACCTTCTATTTGGGGCCAATCTGCTGGTAATTCTCCTATAAGACTTTTGACTGTCTTTGGCTCCTCTTTTCAGGTTCTGGACAAGGTACATCTTCTTTTGATTGTAACTGTTGAGGGCACTTTTTTAAATGATCTCTGGACACTGTTGCTGTTTTTTCTCATCTTTGCTGATCAGACAGGTTTTCTGGTTGTCAAAACTGGATGGTAATACAGTGTATGGTTCTTCTTCTCATTGATCATCTAACTTGTGCATTCTTCTTTTCTTTTTCAAAACCAATTCACCTGGTGTTAAGGGTGTTCCTTGTGCATTTTTATTAAAGTTGGTCTCTTGTTTTTCTCTGGATTTTGCCAGGCTTCTCTCAACACATTCTTGTATTTTCTTGTACTGCTCTGTTCTTCTGGCATCCCAATCTGCATCTGAGGTGTTTTCTTCAGAAACTAAAATGTCCTTTTCAAAGTCTACTGACAATTTTCCTGGTCTTTCTCTCATGAGGTATGCAGGTGTACAATTTGTTGAGCTTACTTTGATGTTGTAGATGTCAACACGGTCTGGTAACTTCTCTAGCCATCTGTTTTGCTCTTCTAAGGGCAGAGTTTTCAACAATTCTATTACCACGTGATTCACTTTTCCCACATTCTGTTGGTTTGGGGATGGCAAGGCGTGGTACGAATCTTCTTGGATCCGTATAAGTTACAGAACTCTTGAAATACTTCAGCTTCAAAGGCAGGAGCTTGGTCTGTCAATACCTATTCTGGGTACCCATGTGGTCTGCAGAAATAGGCTTGAAAGGTTCTTGCTGCTGTCTGAGCAGTTAAAGGGATCCTGTCACCCCCAAACCACCTCCTAAGCTATTAAAAGCTGTCCCTAGAGCATAGTAACACTTACCCTACACTTCTTTTAGCTCCTAAACGCATATAGTGAAACTGAATATAAACGTTATAAAAGTACCTCATTACTGATGTTAATGAGTGACTATGGTATTCATAGTCACTCAGCCAGGCTGTCCCTCTTCATAATATCACGCCTGAATAGGCGTGATCTTCATCATACATTCAAATGCGCGCCTCCCTGCGCGCCTCCCCACTCTCCTATTCCGGCCGGGCTTCCGGGTGGGGCTGTATGACGCAATTCGCGTCATTTCCGGCGCCGGGTGACGTATGTACACCCGCGCTGCTGTTAGAGCTTCAAGCCCCATACTGCGCATGCGCTTGCGCAGTGCGGGACTTGAAGCTAACAGCGGCACGGGTGTACATACATCACCCGGCGCCGGAAATGACGCGAATCGCGTCATACAGCACCCACACAGCAGCGGTCCGGAATAGGAGAGTGGGGAGGCGCGCAGGGAGGCGCGCATTTGAATGTATGATGAAGATCACGCCTATTCAGGCGTGATATTATGAAGAGGGACAGCCTGGCTGAGTGACTATGAATACCATAGTCACTCATTAACATCAGTAATGAGGTACTTTTATAACGTTTATATTCAGTTTCACTATATGCATTTAGGAGCTAAAAGGAGTGTAGGGTAAGTGTTACTATGCTCTAGGGACAGCTTTTAATAGCTTAGGAGGTGGTTTGGGGGTGACAGGATCCCTTTAAGTCTTTCAACAGAGCTACCACAAGGAATCTGGAGTAGTGGTCCACCATGGTAAGGGCATTGGTATAGCCTAATTTGCTGGGTGAGTTTTATGTGATCTAAGGCTACCAGTTCTAATGGCTGTTTAGTGATGATAGGCTGGAGTGGTGCTTTCTGGCTGTTACGATCTTTTCTTCTTAATGAGCATGGTCCACAATTTTTACACCATTTCTCTATGGAGGACCTCATGCCAATCCAATAGAATCTCTCACGTAACAATAACTCCAGCTTTCTCCATACAAAGTGTCCTGCTCCATTATGGTACGCTTCTAACACCATTTGGACATCTCTCTTTGGAACCACAACTTGCCATACCATTTCATGAGTTCTAGGGTTGATATACCGTCTGCACAATTGACCTTGATAGATGAATAACTTGCTTTGTTCTTTCCACAGGTATTGGGCCTCTGGTGGAGAATTCTTTTCAAGTTGGGGATCTGGATGAGTTACTAGCTTCTTTACTAGGCTCACTGCCGGATCACTGTCTTTTGTCTCTTTCCATCCATAGTGATGCAACGGGTTAAGTGCAACAGTCTGACAGTTCTGGTAGATATGATCTTCAGTCATTTTCCATTTCCTACTTTTATGGAAGGCTGGGAGTTTTATTTCCTCCAAGTCATCTTCCTCTTCTTCAAGTCCTTGCAAACGTACTTGAGGATTTCTTGAGAGGGCATCAGCATTTGCATTGTTAGGGCCTGCCTGGTACTTGATGGTGAAGTCATAGTTATATAGTCGGGCCATCCAGCGCTGCTCCAATGCACCAAGCTTTGCTGTATCCAGGTGTGTTAACGGATTGTTGTCTGTGAAGACTGTAAATTTTGAAGCTTCCAGGTAATGCTTGAACTACTCTGTTATAGCCCAGACCAAGGCCAGGAACACCAACTTAAAGTAACTGTACTTTTCCGGGTTCCTCTTGGTGGGTCAAAGTTTTCTGCTGGCGCAGGCAATTACTCTTTCCTTGCCATCTTGTATCTGGGGTAGTACTGCTCCCAGGCCTACATTGCTCGCATCGGTGTAGAGGAGGAATGGTAGGTTATAATCGGGATACGCCAGGATTTCCTCACCGGTCAGTGCTTGCTTTATCTGTTGGACGGAGTCTTCTTGTTCTTTTCCCCATTCCAATGGTAGCTCTGAAGATCTTCTCTTCTTTGTGTAGCCCTTTATGAATCTTCTGTAGTATCCAACCAAACCTAAGAATTGACGTACCTCGCTGACGGTGGTTGGTCTATGCCAGTCCTGGATAGCTGTCACTTTTTCCGGGTCTGGTGTACTCCATCTGCACTGACCACATGCCCGAGGTATTGGACTTTTAGTTTCAGCAGGTGACATTTAGATGGTTTGAGCTTCATTCCATACTTTGCTAGAGCTGTACATACCTCCGCCAGGTGTTCCAGATGTTCTTCGTAGGTCTTGGAATACACAATGACGTCGTCCAGGTATAAGAGCACAGTCTCAATGTTCCGGTGATCCCAGGCAACATTCCATGAGTCTTTGAAACGTTCCTGGTACATTTCATAACCTGAATGGCATGCTGTTGAATTCGCATAGACCCCTTGGTGTTGTGAGTGCTGTCTTCTCTCAGTCTTCTTCTGCAATGGAGACCTGCCAATACCCACTAGTGAGATCTAATGTAGAGAAATAATTACCAGTCTTTAATGCAGCAAAAGGCTCCTCTATTCAGGGTAACGGGTAAGCATCTTTGTGAGTGATCCTATTGACTTCCCTGTAATCTACATACATCCTCATAGTGCCATCCTTCTTTCTGACTAGGACTAAGGGGGCTACCCACGGACTACAGCTCTCTTATAAACCTGGCTTCTTTCATGTCCCGCAGCATGTCTTTGGCATACTGGTAGTGATTTGGTGGAATGGGTCTGTGTCTTAATTTAACCCCTTACCCCTTTAATCCTGCTAAAATCTAATGGATGCTTACTGAATATCTGTTCAAACTCTTGTGCTACCCAGTAGTCTCCGCGCTTCTGTTGGGGAGGGGCGGCATCAGGTCCTACATGCAATTGCTGACACCATTCCTCTAGCTGTCCCTTTGAGTTGTTATCCTCTGTCTGGTTTGACGGGTAAAAGGGCTTTACTGTCTGTATGTTGTTGTTACAGACAGTTTACAGCTTTGCTACAGTAGCATACCGGCGTAGTTTTGCTTCCTCTTCCCCACAATTTACAAGGATTGGTACTCTTCCCCTGTGTGCATCCACCACCCCTCTGGCTGTCAGTAGTGTAGGTCTATACTCTGAATATACCGGCTCTACAACTGCCTGGTATTCCTTTCCTCTGAGACCTATAGCTGCTCGACACCATATCATCATTTCACTTTTCGGTGGTAACTAGTGATGAGCGAGCATGCTCACCACTACTCGGTACTCGCACGAGTATCACTGTACTCGGGCGACTCGCCGAGCACTGAGTAATCTCGCGATACTCGTGCTGTGCTCGTGGTCGTCATCTCTCCATGTTGGCGCTCTTTTGAGAGCCAGCCCACGTGCAGGGATTGGCTGGCAGACCACAGCAATGCCACAGCCCTGTTAGTTGTGGCATAGCAGTGATTGGCCGCCCTGCACAGCGTGACCGAGCCTTTATAACTCCCGGCGCGCTGTGCTCGGCACACAGCCTTCCAGACAGTGAGTGTAGGGAGAGTGTCTGCTGCTGCTTAGGGACAGATTTGCGGCCCTTACAGGTAGATCCGGAGCAGTGCTGCAAACTGCTGCTGACCACAACAGTCCTTCTCAGGACTAATCTAGGAGGACATAGGCAGGGTGATCCAGATCGGAGTCCAAGCTTTCCAGTGACCAGAACAGTCCTTCTCAAGACTAATCTAGGAGGATATAGGTAGAGTGATACATATTGGAATCCAAGCTTTTCTGTGACCATTAGAGTCACCACACTCTTGTACTTACTACCTTAATACAGGTTAGGGACTAAAATAGTCTCCTGACACCATTACAGTCACCAAACAGGTGTACGTACTACCTTAATACAGGTTAGGGACTAAAATCCTCTCCTGACACCATTACAGTCACCAGACAGGTGTACGTACTACCTTAATACAGGTTAGGGACTAAAATCCTCTCCTGACACCATTACAGTCACCAGACAGGTGTACGTACTACCTTAATACAGGTTAGGGACTAAAATCCTCTCCTGAAACCATTACAGTCACCAGACAGGTGTACGTACTACCTTAATACAGGTTAAGGACTAAAATCCTCTCCTGAAACCATTAATGTCACCAGACAGGTGTACGTACTACCTTAATACAGTTTAGGGACTAAAATCCTCTCCTGAAACCATTACAGTCACCAGACAGGTGTACGTACTACCTTAATACAGGTTAGGGACTAAAATCCTCTCCTGAAACCATTAAAGTCACCAGACAGGTGTACGTACTACCTTAATACAGGTTAGGGACTAAAATCCTCTCCTGAAACCATTAAAGTCACCAGACAGGTGTACGTACTACCTTAATACAGGTTAGTGACTAAAATCCTCTCCTGAAACCATTACAGTCACCAGACTGGTGTACGTACTACCTTAATACAGGTTAGGGACTAAAATCCTCTCCTGAAACCATTACAGTCACCAGACTATTGTACGTCATACCTTGATACAGGTTAGGGAACTAAAATCCTAATCTCTTGTGATCTGAACAGTCACCAGACTGGTGTACGTCATACCTTGATACAGGTTAGGGACTAAAATCCTCTCCTGAAAGCATTACAGTCACCAGACTGTTGTACGTCATACCTTGATACAGGTTAGGGACTAAAATCCTCTCCTGAAACCATTACAGTCACCAGACTGTTGTACGTCATACCTTGATACAGGTTAGGGAACTAAAATCCTAATCTCTTGTGATCTGAACAGTCACCAGACTGGTGTACGTCATACCTTGATACAGGTTAGGGACTAAAATCCTCTCCTGAAAGCATTACAGTCACTAGACTGTTGTACGTCATACCTTGATACAGGTTAGGGACTAAAATCCTCTCCTAAAACCATTCAAGTCACCAGACTGGTGTACGTCATACCTTGATACAGGTTAGGGACTAAAATCCTCTCCTGAAAGCATTACAGTCACTAGACTGTTGTACGTCATACGTTGATACAGGTTAGGGACTAAAATCCTCTCCTAAAATCATTACAGTCACCAGACTGTTGTACGTCATACCTTGATACAGGTGAGGGACTAAAATCCTCTCCTAAAACCATTCAAGTCACCAGACTGTTGTACGTCATACCTTGATACAGGTTAGGGAATAAAATCCTCTCCTGAAAGCATTACAGTCACCAGACTGTTGTACGTCATACGTTGATACAGGTTAGGGACTAAAATCCTCTCCTGAAAGCATTACAGTCACCAGACTGTTGTACGTCATACCTTGATACAGGTTAGGGACTAAAATCCTGTCCTAAAATCATTACACTCACCAGACTGTTGTACGTCATACCTTGATACAGGTGAGGGACTAAAATCCTCTCCTAAAACCATTCAAGTCACCAGACTGTTGTACGTCATACCTAGTGATGGGCGAATCCTAAATTACTCGGAATCGCTTGACTCTAGTGAGTCCGAGCCCAGGACTCGCTACTCGTTGCGAGTCTAGCGAGTCCAATGTTAATGAATTGGGAAGCGAGTAATAGCGAGTAGTGTGCGATTTACAAATCACAGATGTGTCTCGGAAGCTTCAGCCTGAAGCAATCCTAGTTTTGCCATTGATTTGCATTGGACTCGTGTACTTTGCAAGTAATCGCTGGGAAACTCGCACAGATAAGAGTCCTGCTCTGTGTGCTGGCAGCCACAGCTCCAGGGTCCTAGAGCCCGCCTGCTGCCTGATGTAGCAGTGCTGAGATTGTTCTCAGTCTGCTCATTCCCTGTGCATAGACATCTATATCTATGCACAGGGATGAGCAGAGAGGACATCGCGTTTTGGACTGCGTCGGACGGAAGAGGATTTTTTTAATTAAAGATGGAGTCCCTAATGGCTTTTTTTTTTTATTTCTAATAAAAAATTTTCTCTGTGTTGTGTTTTTTTTAAAACAATTTAATAGAAATTCATGGCGGTCATGTCTAATATTGGCGTGACCGCCTTAAATTTCGGGCTTAGGGCCAGCTGATAATACAAAGCTGGCCCTAACCTCTTTATTACCCAGCGTGCCACCACCACCAGGGCCGCTGGAAGAGCGGGGTTCAGCGCCAGAGGATGGCGCTTCAATGAACGCGCCATCTTCTGGGGCGGCTGCGGGCTGCAATTTGCAGCGGGGGGTGCCCAGAAAGCTTGGGCATCCCTGCACTGCGGATTTCAGCCCCCAGCTGCTTAGCTGTACCTGGCTAGACATAGAAATTGCGCGGAGCCCCACGCATTTTTTTTTAATTATTTCATGAAATTCATGAAATAATTAAAAAAAAGGGCTCCCCTATATTCTTGTGTCTGGCCAGGTACAAATAGGCAACTGGGGGTTGGGGGCAGGCCGTCGCTGCCTGCTGGATCCGACTGGTTCCAGAAATACGGCGAAGCCCATGTAATATTTTTCTGAAAAATCAATAAAACAATCCTAAAAAAAGGGACTGCATCTTTATTAACCCCTGGACCATGGGCGAGGGGTTAATAAAGATGCAGCCCCTTTTATTTACATTGTTTTATGGATTTGTCAGAAAAAAATTTCACGTGGGCTTCGCCGTATTTCAGGAACCAGCCGGATCCAGCAGGCAGCGACGGGCTGCCCCCAACCCCCAGGTGCCTATTTGTACCTGGCCGGACACAAGAATATAGGGGAGCCCTTTTTTTTTATTATTTTATGAATTTCATGAAATAATAAAAAAAAAATGCATGGGGCTCTGCGCAATTTCTATGTCTAGCCAGGTACAGCTAAGCAGCTGGGGGCTGGAATCCGCAGCGCAGGGATGCCCAAGCTTTCTGGGCACCCCCCGCTGCAAATTGCAGCCCGCAGCCGCCCCAGAAGATGGCGCGTTCATTGAAGCGCCATCCTCTGGCGCTGAACCCCGCTCTTCCAGCGGCCCTGGTGGCGGTGGCACGCTGGGTAATTAAGAGGTTAGGGCCATCTTTGTATTATCAGCTGGCCCTGAGCCCGAAATTTAAGGCGGTCACGCCAATATTAGACATGACCGCCATGAATTTCTATTAAATTGTTTTAAAAAAAACACAGAAGAGGGCAGTTGTTGACTACCTGCAACATGCATCAGCTGGCCTCGCCTCAAAGCTGCCACCAGGTTCCGGCCATTGTCACACACGACCTTTCCTGGCTTTAGGTTCAGAGGTGTGAGCCAGTGATCTGCCTGCTGTTTCAGAGCTGTCCACACCTCTTCTGCATTGTGGGGTTTGTCACCTATGCAGACTAGCTTCAGCACAGCCTATTGCCGCTTCGCAGAGGCAGTGCTGCAGTGCTTCCAGCTTGGGACTGGTGTGGAGGGTACAGTGGATGAGGATGCGCAGGAGGAGGAGGCTGAGGAGCATGACATTCCGGAGCTGTAGAGTGTCGGTGAAACCCTGACAGAGGTAGGGCCTGCTATCCTTGGTGTGGGAAGGACGTGTTCCGTCCCTCGCTCAGACTGTGTCAGAGCCTCCACAATATTAACCCAGTGTTTTGTCAAGGAGATGTAGCGGCCTTGCCCACAAGCACTTGTCCACGTGTCTGTGGTTATACACTTCAGCCCCTGACCTTACCCCTGCGGTATTAAAGAACAGCAATGACTGTCTAGCTGCAGTTTCCAATATCATGTCCACTCTCTATTTGAAACTAAACCTTTCCAAAACTGAACTTCTTCTGCTCACCCCATCCACTAACCTCCCTAAATCGGACATCTCTCTCTCAGTTTGTGGCACCACGATAACGCCTAGGCAGCAGGCTCGTTGTCTGGGTGTTATGTTTGACACCGATCTCTCCTTCTCCTCCCACACACAATGACTAATCCGCTCATGTCGCTTACACTTGAAGAATATCTCCAGAGTCCGTCCCTTTCTCACCCTGTAAACAACAAAAACCCTCACCGTGGCCCTAATCCATTCCCGCCTTGACTATTGCAATTCTCTATTAAGCGGCCTCCCCCTCACCAGAGTTTCTCCTCTCCAGTCCATCCTTAATGCAGCAGCCAGGATCACCCATCTGGCCAATCGTTACTTAGATGCCTCTGCTCTGTGCCAGTCATTGCACTGACTGCCCGTATACTACAGGATCAAATTCAAATTGCTTCTTCTCACCCACAAAGCTATTCACAGTGCAGCACCCCCCTACCTCTCCTCCCTCATCTCTGTCTATCACCCCACTCACGCTCTACGTTCCTCAAATGACCTTCGACTGACATCTGTAATAATCCGATCCTCCCACTCCCGGCTCCAAGACTTCTCCAGAGCTTCTATGCCTATTGTTTTGTATCCAATTATTCTACTGTATTTGTTCTCTACTGTAATTACTTACTGCATTATATTTTCTGTACTCTAACCCTACATTGTAAAGCGCTGCGTAATATGTTGGCGCTATATAAATAAAGCTGTATTATTATTATTATTATTATTATTAGGTGGACTTTGGCTGAAACAGTGTTGTTCAGGGCACGTGTGATGCTGTTGGACACGTGGTTATGCAATGCGGGGACGGCACATCTGGAGAAATAGTGGCGGCTGGGGACCGAGTAACGTGGGACAGCAGCCGCCATCAGGTCGCAGAATGCTTCCGTCTACACCAGCCGGAAAGGCAACATTTGTAGCGCTATGAGTCGCGAAATGTGATCATTCAGGACTGTGGCATGTGGGGCGTTGGCAGCGTATTTGCGCCTGTGTTCAAATGTTTGCTGAATGAATAATTGAACGCTGCGCTGGGACAAGGACGTGCTTGATGGTGGTGTAATTTGTGCGTGGGCAACTTCAGGTGCAGGGCCGGAGGCTTGTTCATGGCCAGCATGGACAGGGGATTGGCTCGCACGCACAACAGGCGACGACGTAGCAGTGACATCAGCAAGCACCGCTCCTCGACTCTGTTGTACTTCCCACAAAGTCGGGTGCTTGACTGACATGTGCCTGATCATGCTGGTGGTGGTCAAGCTGCTACTTTTCGTACCCCTGCTGATGCTGGCATGGCAGGTGTTGCAAATGGCCTTTTTAGAGTCATCTGGAGCCAACTGAAAATACTGCCAGACTCGGGAAGACCTAACATTTGCACAGGCACCTTGTGTCGTGTTGTTGTTCCGGGGAACGGTTGCCTGCCTTATGCCTGCGTACCCGACCCTGCTTCGTACTGCCTGTTGGGATGCTATGCCTCCCTCCCCCTGTGCACTGCTGTCCTCGCTCTGCATATACTCCTGTCAGGTTGGGTCAGCTACTGGATCATCCACCACGTCGTCTTCCTATTCCTTGGCTAATCGCTGGACTGCTCCTCCTTCTCCTCATGTGCCACCATGATGACCGTTACAAAAGTTTGGCTGTTGTTTCAGGTATACCCCCCAGTGGTAAATTTTTACGCCCATTCTTTTTGAATGGGCATTACAAAGACAGGATACCCGCATCTTTTCAATGTGAAAAATGTTTTGAGGCCCTCCTGCACGTCTCTATCCAGGGACAATGTGGAGCCTCCTAATTTTTGGCTGTCCTGACCAAAGGGCTATACTAAAATACACCCACTTGAGGGTTACAGGCCCTACTACATGTCTGTAAGCATGGGTCATTGTTGAACCTCCCAATTTTTGGCTGCCCTGGCCAAAGGCCTATACTACAATACACCCAGTTCTTGTTTACAGGCCCTCCTGCACGTCTCTATCCAGGGACAAAGAGGAGCCTCACAATTTTTGGCTGCCCTGACCAAAGGGCTATACTAAAATACACCCACTTGAGGGTTACAGGCCCTACTACATGTCTGTAAGCATGGGTCATTGTTGAACCTACCAATTTTTGGCTGCCCTGACAAAAGGGCTATACTACAATACACCCACTTGAGGGTTACAGGCCCTACTACATGTCTGTAAGCATGGGTCATTGTTGAACCTCCCAATTTTTGGCTGCCCTGACCAAAGGGCTATACTAAAATACACCAACTTGAGGGTTACAGGCCCTACTACATGTCTGTAAGCAACGGTCATTGTTGAACCTACCAATTTTTGGCTGCCCTGACAAAAGGGCTATACTAAAATACACCCACTTGAGGGTTACAGTTCCTCCTGCACGTCTCTATCCAGGGACAAAGAGGAGCCTCCCAATTTTTGGCTGCCCTGACAAAAGGGCTATACTACAATACACCCAGTTCTAGTTTACAGGCCCTCCTGCACGTCTCTATCCAGGGACAAAGAGGAGCCTCACAAATTTTGGCTGCCCTGACAAAAGGGTTATACTACTATACACCCAGTTCTAGTTTACAGGCCCTCCTGCACGTCTCTATCCAGGGACAAAGAGGAGCCTCACAATTTTTGGCTGCCCTGACAAAAGGGCTATACTACAATACACCCAGTTCTAGTTTACAGGCCCTCCTGCACGTCTCTATCCAGGGACAAAGAGGAGCCTCACAATTTTTGGCTGCCCTGACAAAAGGGCTATACTACAATACACCCAGTTCTAGTTTACAGGCCCTCCTGCACGTCTCTATTCAAGGACAATGTGGAGCCTCCCAATTTTTGGCTGCCCTGGCCAGAGGGCTATACTAAAATACACCCACTTGAGGGTTACAGGCCCTACTACATGTCTGAATGCATGGCTCATTGTTGAACCTTCCAATTTTTGGAAGTCCTGGCCAAAGGCCTAGGCTAAAATACACCCACTTGAGGGTTACAGGCCCTACTACATGTCTGTATGCATAGGTCATTGTTGAACCTTCCAATTTTTGGCTGCCCTGGCCAAAGGCCTAGGCTAAAATACACCCACTTGAGGGTTACAGGCCCTACTACATGTCTGTATGCATGGGTCATTGTTTAACCTCCCAATTTTTGGCTGCCGTGGCCAAAGGGCTATACTAAAATACACCCACTTGAGGGTTACAGGCCCTACTACATGTCTGTATGCATGGCTCATTGTTGAACCTTCCAATTTTTGGCTGCCCTGGCCAAAGGCCTAGGCTAAAATACACCCACTTGAGGGTTACAGGCCCTACTACATGTCTGAATGCATGGGTCATTGTTGAACCTTCCAATTTTTGGCTGCCCTGGCCAAAGGGCTATACTAAAATACACTCACTTGAGGGTTACAGGCCCTACTACATGTCTGTATGCATGGGTCATTGTTGAACCTTCCAATTTTTGGCTGCCCTGGCCAAAGGCCTAGGCTAAAATACACCCACTTGAGGGTTACAGGCCCTACTACATGTCTGTATTCATGGGTCATTGTTGAACCTCCCAATTTTTGGCTGCCCTGGCCAAAGCTTACCATCCATGCCAAAAACAGAAGCCAAAATGCATTTACAGGACGCAGTCAAAGCCCAATTGTAGAGCAAGCCCAGCTGCAGACTGATGACTCGCCTCTACCAGCAAAATGTGGGAGGCGAGCTGCCATGCATACACTAGGCCTGCTTAGAACACCATTCACACTGATACATATGATGCAGAGTGTCTGAAAGCCACCCAACCGCTCCGCTGCCTGAGCATTGGGCCGCACAGTACGATGCTGCTGCACCACTGGATGAATGGTGCCCCTATGGGCCCAACTGCACCCTGGATGGATAAAAAAGTGCAAAAGTTTTTTATATGATAAATAAAAAACCTTTATAGATGGGATTTTGGTTCATGTGTTGGCCCAAGACATTTAAGCTGATGACCCACGATCAAGGGATCCCATGCTCATCAGTCCTAACTAAATTGTACAAAAACTACTAGAGAAAAAGCAGCATCAGAAAAAACTTACCATCCATGCCAAAAACAGAAGCCAAAATGCACTTACAGGACGCAGTCAAAGCCCAATTGTAGAGCAAGCCCAGCTGCAGACTGATGACTCGCCTCTACCAGCAAAATGTGGGAAGCGAGCTGCCATGCATACACTAGGCCTGCATAGAACACCATTCACACTGATACATATGATGCAGAGTGTCTGAAAGCCACCCAACCGCTCCGCTGCCTGAGCATTGGGCCGCACAGTACGATGCTGCTGCACCACTGGATGAATGGTGCCCCTATGGGCCCAACTGCACCCTGGATGGATAAAAAAGTGCAAAAGTTTTTTATATGATAAATAAAAAACCTTTATAGATGGGATTTTGGTTCATGTGTTGGCCCAAGACATTTAAGCTGATGACCCACGATCAAGGGATCCCATGCTCATCAGTCCTAACTAAATTGTACAAAAACTACTAGAGAAAAAGCAGCATCAGAAAAAACTTACCATCCATGCCAAAAACAGAAGCCAAAATGCACTTACAGGACGCAGTCAAAGCCCAATTGTAGAGCAAGCCCAGCTGCAGACTGATGACTCGCCTCTACCAGCAAAATGTGGGAGGCGAGCTGCCATGCATACACTAGGCCTGCATAGAACACCATTCACACTGATACATATGATGCAGAGTGTCTGAAAGCCACCCAACCGCTCCGCTGCCTGAGCATTGGGCCGCACAGTACGATGCTGCTGCACCACTGGATGAATGGTGCCCCTATGGGCCCAACTGCACCCTGGATGGATAAAAAAGTGCAAAAGTTTTTTATATGATAAATAAAAAACCTTTATAGATGGGATTTTGGTTCATGTGTTGGCCCAAGACATTTAAGCTGATGACCCACGATCAAGGGATCCCATGCTCATCAGTCCTAACTAAATTGTACAAAAACTACTAGAGAAAAAGCAGCATCAGAAAAAACTTACCATCCATGCCAAAAACAGAAGCCAAAATGCACTTACAGGACGCAGTCAAAGCCCAATTGTAGAGCAAGCCCAGCTGCAGACTGATGACTCGCCTCTACCAGCAAAATGTGGGAAGCGAGCTGCCATGCATACACTAGGCCTGCATAGAACACCATTCACACTGATACATATGATGCAGAGTGTCTGAAAGCCACCCAACCGCTCCGCTGCCTGAGCATTGGGCCGCACAGTACGATGCTGCTGCACCACTGGATGAATGGTGCCCCTATGGGCCCAACTGCACCCTGGATGGATAAAAAAGTGCAAAAGTTTTTTATATGATAAATAAAAAACCTTTATAGATGGGATTTTGGTTCATGTGTTGGCCCAAGACATTTAAGCTGATGACCCACGATCAAGGGATCCCATGCTCATCAGTCCTAACTAAATTGTACAAAAACTACTAGAGAAAAAGCAGCATCAGAAAAAACTTACCATCCATGCAAAAAACAGAAGCCAAAATGCACTTACAGGACGCAGTCAAAGCCCAATTGTAGAGCAAGCCCAGCTGCAGACTGATGACTCGCCTCTACCAGCAAAATGTGGGAGCGAGCTGCCATGCATACACATGTCTGGCCAACACATGAACCAAAATCCATCTATAAAGGTTGTTATTTATCATATAAAAAACTTTGCACTTTTTATCCATCCAGGGATGCAGTTGGGCCCATAGGGCACATTCATCAGTGGTGCAGCAGCATCGTACTGTGCGGCCAATGCTAGGCAGCGGAGCGGTTGGGTGGCTTCAACATTGCAATTTGTTATCAGTGTGAATGAATTTCTAATGAGGATAGTGTATCATGTGCTTGCCCACACATTTTTGCTGGTAAGGGATAGTCATCAGTCCTGCAAGCTGGGCTTGCTCTACAATTGGGCTTAGACTGACTCCTGTAAGTGCAATTTTGCTACTTTTTGCATGGATGTAAGTTTTCTGAATGCTGCTTTCTCTAGTATTGTAGTACAATTTAGTTAGACTGATGACTGGATCCCGTGATGTGGGTGCATCCATGTTTAAATGTCTTGGGCCAACACATGAACCAAAATCCCATCTATAAAGGTTTTTTATTTATCATATAAAAAACTTTTGCACTTTTTTATCCATCCAGGGTGCAGTTGGGCCCATAGGGGCACCATTCATCCAGTGGTGCAGCAGCATCGTACTGTGCGGCCCAATGCTCAGGCAGCGGAGCGGTTGGGTGGCTTTCAGACACTCTGCATCATATGTATCAGTGTGAATGGTGTTCTATGCAGGCCTAGTGTAATGCATGGCAGCTCGCCTCCCACATTTTGCTGGTAGAGGCGAGTCATCAGTCTGCAGCTGGGCTTGCTCTACAATTGGGCTTTGACTGCGTCCTGTAAGTGCATTTTGGCTTCTGTTTTTGGCATGGATGGTAAGTTTTTTCTGATGCTGCTTTTTCTCTAGTAGTTTTTGTACAATTTAGTTAGGACTGATGAGCATGGGATCCCTGATCGTGGGTCATCAGCTTAAATGTCTTGGGCCAACACATGAACCAAAATCCCATCTATAAAGGTTTTTTATTTATCATATAAAAAACTTTTGCACTTTTTTATCCATCCAGGGTGCAGTTGGGCCCATAGGGGCACCATTCATCCAGTGGTGCAGCAGCATCGTACTGTGCGGCCCAATGCTCAGGCAGCGGAGCGGTTGGGTGGCTTTCAGACACTCTGCATCATATGTATCAGTGTGAATGGTGTTCTATGCAGGCCTAGTGTATGCATGGCAGCTCGCCTCCCACATTTTGCTGGTAGAGGCGAGTCATCAGTCTGCAGCTGGGCTTGCTCTACAATTGGGCTTTGACTGCGTCCTGTAAGTGCATTTTGGCTTCTGTTTTTGGCATGGATGGTAAGTTTTTTCTGATGCTGCTTTTTCTCTAGTAGTTTTTGTACAATTTAGTTAGGACTGATGAGCATGGGATCCCTTGATCGTGGGTCATCAGCTTAAATGTCTTGGGCCAACACATGAACCAAAATCCCATCTATAAAGGTTTTTTTATTTATCATATAAAAAACTTTTGCACTTTTTTATCCATCCAGGGTGCAGTTGGGCCCATAGGGGCACCATTCATCCAGTGGTGCAGCAGCATCGTACTGTGCGGCCCAATGCTCAGGCAGCGGAGCGGTTGGGTGGCTTTCAGACACTCTGCATCATATGTATCAGTGTGAATGGTGTTCTATGCAGGCCTAGTGTATGCATGGCAGCTCGCCTCCCACATTTTGCTGGTAGAGGCGAGTCATCAGTCTGCAGCTGGGCTTGCTCTACAATTGGGCTTTGACTGCGTCCTGTAAGTGCATTTTGGCTTCTGTTTTTGGCATGGATGGTAAGTTTTTTCTGATGCTGCTTTTTCTCTAGTAGTTTTTGTACAATTTAGTTAGGACTGATGAGCATGGGATCCCTTGATCGTGGGTCATCAGCTTAAATGTCTTGGGCCAACACATGAACCAAAATCCCATCTATAAAGGTTTTTTATTTATCATATAAAAAACTTTTGCACTTTTTTATCCATCCAGGGTGCAGTTGGGCCCATAGGGGCACCATTCATCCAGTGGTGCAGCAGCATCGTACTGTGCGGCCCAATGCTCAGGCAGCGGAGCGGTTGGGTGGCTTTCAGACACTCTGCATCATATGTATCAGTGTGAATGGTGTTCTATGCAGGCCTAGTGTATGCATGGCAGCTCGCCTCCCACATTTTGCTGGTAGAGGCGAGTCATCAGTCTGCAGCTGGGCTTGCTCTACAATTGGGCTTTGACTGCGTCCTGTAAGTGCATTTTGGCTTCTGTTTTTGGCATGGATGGTAAGTTTTTTCTGATGCTGCTTTTTCTCTAGTAGTTTTTGTACAATTTAGTTAGGACTGATGAGCATGGGATCCCTTGATCGTGGGTCATCAGCTTAAATGTCTTGGGCCAACACATGAACCAAAATCCCATCTATAAAGGTTTTTTATTTATCATATAAAAAACTTTTGCACTTTTTTATCCATCCAGGGTGCAGTTGGGCCCATAGGGGCACCATTCATCCAGTGGTGCAGCAGCATCGTACTGTGCGGCCCAATGCTCAGGCAGCGGAGCGGTTGGGTGGCTTTCAGACACTCTGCATCATATGTATCAGTGTGAATGGTGTTCTATGCAGGCCTAGTGTATGCATGGCAGCTCGCCTCCCACATTTTGCTGGTAGAGGCGAGTCATCAGTCTGCAGCTGGGCTTGCTCTACAATTGGGCTTTGACTGCGTCCTGTAAGTGCATTTTGGCTTCTGTTTTTGGCATGGATGGTAAGTTTTTTCTGATGCTGCTTTTTCTCTAGTAGTTTTTGTACAATTTAGTTAGGACTGATGAGCATGGGATCCCTTGATCGTGGGTCATCAGCTTAAATGTCTTGGGCCAACACATGAACCAAAATCCCATCTATAAAGGTTTTTTATTTATCATATAAAAAACTTTTGCACTTTTTTATCCATCCAGGGTGCAGTTGGGCCCATAGGGGCACCATTCATCCAGTGGTGCAGCAGCATCGTACTGTGCGGCCCAATGCTCAGGCAGCGGAGCGGTTGGGTGGCTTTCAGACACTCTGCATCATATGTATCAGTGTGAATGGTGTTCTATGCAGGCCTAGTGTATGCATGGCAGCTCGCCTCCCACATTTTGCTGGTAGAGGCGAGTCATCAGTCTGCAGCTGGGCTTGCTCTACAATTGGGCTTTGACTGCGTCCTGTAAGTGCATTTTGGCTTCTGTTTTTGGCATGGATGGTAAGTTTTTTCTGATGCTGCTTTTTCTCTAGTAGTTTTTGTACAATTTAGTTAGGACTGATGAGCATGGGATCCCTTGATCGTGGGTCATCAGCTTAAATGTCTTGGGCCAACACATGAACCAAAATCCCATCTATAAAGGTTTTTTATTTATCATATAAAAAACTTTTGCACTTTTTTATCCATCCAGGGTGCAGTTGGGCCCATAGGGGCACCATTCATCCAGTGGTGCAGCAGCATCGTACTGTGCGGCCCAATGCTCAGGCAGCGGAGCGGTTGGGTGGCTTTCAGACACTCTGCATCATATGTATCAGTGTGAATGGTGTTCTATGCAGGCCTAGTGTATGCATGGCAGCTCGCCTCCCACATTTTGCTGGTAGAGGCGAGTCATCAGTCTGCAGCTGGGCTTGCTCTACAATTGGGCTTTGACTGCGTCCTGTAAGTGCATTTTGGCTTCTGTTTTTGGCATGGATGGTAAGTTTTTTCTGATGCTGCTTTTTCTCTAGTAGTTTTTGTACAATTTAGTTAGGACTGATGAGCATGGGATCCCTTGATCGTGGGTCATCAGCTTAAATGTCTTGGGCCAACACATGAACAAAATCCATCTAAAAGGTTTTTTATTTTCATATAACAAACTTTGCACTTTTATCCATCCAGGTGCAGTTGGGCCCATGTGGGCACCAAATTTATCAGTGGTGCAGCAGCATCGTACTGTGCGGCCAATGTCAGCAGCGAGCGTGGGTGCTTTCAGACACTCTGCATCATATGTATCAGTGTGAATGGTGTTCTATGCAGGCCTAGTGTATGCATGGCAGCTCGCCTCCCACATTTTGCTGGTAGAGGCGAGTCATCAGTCTGCAGCTGGGCTTGCTCTACAATTGGGCTTTGACTGCGTCCTGTAAGTGCATTTTGGCTTCTGTTTTTGGCATGGATGGTAAGTTTTTTCTGATGCTGCTTTTTCTCTAGTAGTTTTTGTACAATTTAGTTAGGACTGATGAGCATGGGATCCCTTGATCGTGGGTCATCAGCTTAAATGTCTTGGGCCAACACATGAACCAAAATCCCATCTATAAAGGTTTTTTATTTATCATATAAAAAACTTTTGCACTTTTTTATCCATCCAGGGTGCAGTTGGGCCCATAGGGGCACCATTCATCCAGTGGTGCAGCAGCATCGTACTGTGCGGCCCAATGCTCAGGCAGCGGAGCGGTTGGGTGGCTTTCAGACACTCTGCATCATATGTATCAGTGTGAATGGTGTTCTATGCAGGCCTAGTGTATGCATGGCAGCTCGCCTCCCACATTTTGCTGGTAGAGGCGAGTCATCAGTCTGCAGCTGGGCTTGCTCTACAATTGGGCTTTGACTGCGTCCTGTAAGTGCATTTTGGCTTCTGTTTTTGGCATGGATGGTAAGTTTTTTCTGATGCTGCTTTTTCTCTAGTAGTTTCTGCCCTGGCCAAAGGCCTATACTACAATGCACCCAGTTCTTCTTTACAGGCCCTCCTGCACGTCTCTATTCAGGGACAATGTGGAGCCTCCCAATTTTTGGCTGCCCTGGCCAGAGGGCTATACTAAAATACACCCACTTGAGGGTTACAGGCCCTACTACATGTCTGTATGCATGGCTCAGTGTTGAACCTTCCAATTTTTGGCTGCCCTGGCCAAAGGGCTATACTACAATACACCCAGTTCTTGTTTACAGGCCATCCTGCATGTCTGTATCCAGGGGCATTGGTGAACCTCCCAATTTTGGACTGCCCTTGCAAAGGAAGATACTACAATAGACCCAGTTCCTCAAAATGGGCACTTTATTTCTAGACAGGGCTTCATGTACGTTCTCTTGTCAGGGTCATCGGAGTGTCGCACAATGTTTTCACGTAAAATCTTTCATGTAATCACAAAAAGTGACATACACCAGCTGTATCTCACTATTGGGTATGTGCCCTTAACATTTCCACCCTAAATATTCATTGTTCACAGCTGTGACTTTTGAGTGAGAAATGCTTCCAGGGGTCTTCCCCATGGTGTTGCCATGTCATTTCAGCACTCTTCTGAGACTTTTGTGAAATTTTTAGGGTTTTTCCATGCTGCCGGCAGTCATTTCATAAAAATACTCGTGTCTCCCATAGGATAACATTGGGCTCGTTACTCGGGCCGAGTACACGAGTATCTCGGGATGCTCGGCCCGAGCTTCGAGCACCCGAGCATTTTAGTACTCGCTCATCACTAGTGGTAACACAATAGAAATCGGGTCTGTTACCTGTACACTGCCAATCTCTTCCCCAGATAGATTTACCTGTTGCTTGTGGATGAGGGCTAGGATTTCTTTTTGGATGACTCTCGTCCGCCCATAACCAGCAGTCACAGCAATCTGTCGAAGTAAAAACAAAACTTCTCCAAGGCAGTTTTCAATAACATTAGTACCAATTACCATGTAAGGGTATTTTTCATCAGGATTATCTTATACCACACATAACCCTTGGCCTTTTAATTCTACTCTCCCCAACTTTATTGTTACTTCTCTGAACCCCACTTGATTCTGTGGTTGTCCATTAGCTGCAAGAATGACAAAGTTAGGGTCTGGGGGTCTAAGATCAGTGTTATACCAAAATTGTTTGTAAAGGATATGTGAGATGGTGGTAACCTGTGACCCGGTGTCCAGTAGGGCCGACATGGGGATTCCTTCTAGCGTAATGTTGAGGTACGGACGGCCTCCCACGTACTGATTACGACAATCATATGGGCCCGGTCGTCCTACTCCTGAGGGTTGGCCCTCGGGCCCAGGAACCTCGAGTTTAAAGGAAATCCTCTTGCGAAGTGGCCCGGTTTGTTGCAACGTAGACAGATGGGTTGTCCTGAAGAATCTGTGTAGTCGCTGGCTCAGCATTGGAATGGTGCATTGGTCCCCTGAACGGACGACTTGTTGATCCCCAGAATGGGCGACTTGTTCTTCCTCCTCATCCATGGGACATCCTCAGGGCAATCAGCTAGTTGGATTTTGCTGGGTGGTGGTGCCCCAGGCATGGCTTGCAAGAGTTTTAGTACATAGTCCATATTTTTGGTTAGCTGCAGCACCTGGTTACGTAGGTCATCATCAAGGTTGTTTGCTACAGCTTGCCCTTCCACTTTTGCAGGGTCTTTGGAAGCAGGTTAAAAGTCTATGGGAGAGGTGTTAACCTGCCAGGATTGGGTTGCAGGTTCTGCAGGCACTGGGTCCCGTAGCACTGTTATAGCTCAGTCTTTTAAATCATTAAAGTTCACATTTGGATGATCTAAGACCCACATGTGTACCTGCTTGCGGCGGTAGTCTGACCTCAATTCTTCCATAAACTGTTCTGCAAGCATTTTATCTTCTTGCCGGGTCTACCTGCTTTAAGGACCGGAGTGCCCCTTGTAAACGTAAGGCAAAGTCTCTGATGGTATCTTGTGTTCTCTGTTTGCATTGGTAGAATATCATCCTTAGTTCAGACTGTGTGCGTTTTTCAAAAGCAGCCTTGAGCTTGTCAAATACCTTGGTTACAGAGTCTCTGTCAGCATCACTCCAAGACTCGACCTCTAGCTCCGCTGCGCTTGTTAATTGCCGCAGCAGGCGTCACAGAGGGGTACTGCACCCGTAAAAGAGGTGCAGATACTCTAGCTGCAGGAGGATTCTAGGATGGTGGGTGGTACCCATTAACCAGCACTCCCACACTAGATTACACGGTGGAAGGTTACCCGGGAGGGAAAAAAATCACCTCTAGGGAGAAAAAGGAGGTCTTTTGCCTCTAAGTCAGTGAGCTTAGGGTCTTTCGGACGAGGGACCAAGAGGGGAGATGGAAGAAGAAGATAGGGCTTAAGAAAGAGAGCTTTACCAGGCGCAGAAAGTTACCGGGTACCAGAGCCCGCACCTGTGGGATCCTCCAAAGACCACAGAAAATCCAGAGACCTGTGGAGTATATATTGCCCCTAGGCTCTTAAGCGACCAGAAGAGGGTACCAGACACCGCTTGATGATTCGGCGGCCAGCCAGCAGAGGGTAACCCAACGGGAACGAAAGAGAGAGAGAAAATAGGAGGTCAGGTTAGATTTATGGAACCAGACTCCACCACCACTGGGAAGCAGGAAAGGAACAGATTGGAAAGAAGGCACACACCGAGGGTCCACCATACCACCTAGGATCTGCCTGCAGCCACCCATCCGGCTATCTGTCCTCACACCATCAGGAATACTATGCTGTAACTTTTGTATGTAACCAATACAATTGCCAGTAAAGTACCCGGAAGAACAGTGACTTTTGAACAGCTTGCATTTGCTTTGCATATACTTATTCCTTTGCAGGAACACTGCCCCAGAGGTCCAGTCCTACCTGTGGAGGACTTTACCCTCACCGCGATCCCATCCACCTCCGGCGGACTGTGGCGGTGCTGGTGACATCTCACCAGACACTACAGGTGGCGTCACGACGACAAACTTTGTAAATAGTCCCCTGTAAATACCCCTTTTCAAAGAATAGTCCCCCAGGACAGGGGATCAGGCACGGCCACCATTCCCCATGACACAGTTAATCCCTTGGAGCCTGATACCCAAGAACCCCAAAAGCCTGGAGCACGACACTTTTTTGTCATGGCATACATGTCGGGCACCGCACACATCTTTTGTTTAAATGCTGCTAAGGCACCAGGCTTACCTTCGTAGGTTGATAACCATTTTGCGCCCGGTATGTACGGCAAGGCTAACGGCATTATCAGGGCCACTGGTCCGGGTGCGGTGGGATCGGCTGGTGCTGCGTCCCGGTGATTTCCTCGGTCAGGGTCCTGTGCATCGTCCACTTCACTCATGGCGGCACTCCCCTAGTTAATTGCTGCCAGCCGGTGAGATTAACTTTTTTGATAGTCGGCGGCTTTACAGGGGGAGTGGAGCACCTCGGGTCTTTCTGAAACTTGACGCCGCACTTCAGTGATCTCCGGCAGTGTGGAGGGGTGGGCTTATCTTCGCGCTCTTTTTGCTGCGCAGCTGCGATGCTCTTCCCGTTCTGTGGCGGCTCGATTTTACAATTCACGAATCAGTCAATAAAGTCTATTTTAAGCAAACAGTACAATGTTTTACCTGGCATGGGATCCTGTTCGTGTACTCGGATACCGTAATAGGTGGGTGCTTCGATGGGGGGATCACGGCTGGTCGGTTCCTGGTTCCATGCCCTGGACCCTCAGTGGTAGGGGATGGGGGTGATGATGATAGGGGGAATGGTATCGTGACGCCACCTGTGGTACCTGGTAATAGGATTACTAGCGCTGAGGCCGGCTGCTGAGGTGATGGGAGGCAGCATTGGGTAGTACAGCTCCCCACAGGTGGAGCTTTACCTCAGGGCAGAGGGGTGGATGAGGGGAGTAGTAGTAGCGGTCCTGCTGTGAACTCTGCAGGCGGTGGCGGGGAAACATTCGCACACGCACAATAGTCTTTTGTTTCAGTACCTTTTTACTGTTGTCCAGTAACAGGTACGGTCCAGGAGGGTAACCAGGTTTCGAAGCAGCTTGGGACATTCACCTTGGAGAGTTGTCAGGCCTCCTCTGTTAGACTGTGCATCTTTTTGGGGTAAGCTCTGCCTGTAGCTGAACCTGCCGCTGCTTCTCCCTCTCAGGGTGCTGTTCCACAACTGACA
The DNA here is from genome assembly GCA_033576535.1 of Allobates femoralis. Lineage (NCBI taxonomy): Eukaryota > Metazoa > Chordata > Amphibia > Anura > Aromobatidae > Allobates > Allobates femoralis. The sequence goes on along the minus strand of JARQOC010000174.1, from coordinate 78,835 downwards.
ATGAGGACCTCTTTGAGGGATTCCTATCCTCTGCTAGGTCCCTGGTCCTTTACTTGGTCAAGTTTAGATTCTTCTAACTGTTACTTAAGGGGGACTGGATCCTCCAGATCTGTCCGGACTATTCCTGCTACTATATTTTATCAGCAGTTGCAGACTCCGGTGTCCGGGTAACTAAATGGTTCACAAGTCTGTTCCCTTCTTGATTCTCCCACTAGCCTCCGTCCCTCTCCCTCGGGCTCAGCACAGCTGGGTCAATGTCCCTTGGGTGCTGGGCCTGATTGGTCACTGCAACCAGTTCCTTCTCTGCTAACTGCAGACTACCTTCCTCTTTGCTGTCTTCTTGGAACTAACCGACTCCTCCCCTCAGGCCTGGATCTTTAAAGGGGAACTGGCTTAAGGCAGCCAGTGGTGCTCCCCCTCCAGGTCTGGGGTGGAAGGTGTTGTATGCTGTGTGTACCAAGGTGTATATCCCTCCCTGCACCGGTGGGTCCTGTGGCAATCCCCTGCAGGGGTACCACAAGAGCACATCAGTAGGGAGGGTATTGCCTGGTTCATGGCACTGTTCATGAGGCCCAATGCTGGAGACAAGCAGGTAGTGACCCAGGAAAGCTACCTGCCCAACGGTTCATTTGAGCCCACCAGTGATTTAAAATCGGAACACGAAGAAGCCCACTTCACATGCTCCCATACAAGCTCCACCCACCCTTCTCACCTCCACCGCTGTGGCTGGATGGAATCAGAGGGAGGGGAGCGCTCCAATAGCGGGGACTTTACTTTCAGTGGTGGGATCACTACTACTGGTGCCTTCTGTGGGCTCATAAAGGCCCCATTAAACTTAGCTCCCCACACTAATTATCTCACAGGGGTTGCTATCACGGGAAGTGTTCATGGCTTGTCCAGGTCATCCCATGAGACTGTGGAAGAACCAGTAGTAGTTCTGGGTAAGCCTGTGGTTAACCCTTGGTGCCTCAGGAGGAGCGGAGGGGGGAATAGGGGACCATGAGAGAGAGTTTAGACTGAAGTATGTCATTGAAGCATCCGTTATGGTACCAGGCAGGCTGTGTGTCGCCTTCAATCCAGCCTATTTTGAATACAGTCATGGGCCATCTAGGGATTAGCAACTTTGCCCCTCCGTTTCCATCCTAACTCGCCATTTTTAACCTCTTGGCACAGCAGATGGCAGTAGCGGGATTAGAGGCCCCATTGCAATTACCCAATACAGCTCAATCTAGAGCTCCGGTGGTGGTGGCGGTGGCGGGTAGTGTGGACCTCTTTACTTCCATGTCAGGTGCTGGGACCCAGGTCCCAGCTATAGCATAGGTGTGGGGTAGCTGCCTTAGCCGTAACTCTTCCTCTCCTTTTCTTCAGAGGAAAGTTATAGACGGCGTGCATCTAGGCTGCACGAGTGTCGGCGCAACCACTGCTGTCTATATCTGGCTGCTGTAGTAGGCGCTCTAGATCGTCCCACTGGCGATCTCCATCTTCAGCTGATTCTTCTGTGTAGTCCTGCGAAAGACGAAGATCGGCGGACTGCAAATCAAATCGTAATTTGGTTTAGCGGATGGAGGAGAGTTGCCTTGGGAACAAAATCATCAGTCATCATCGATCGGTGAGTATCCTTATGTGGGGGTTTGGGGGGGAGATACCACTCCTGCGGGTAGCAGAGTCTTTGTTAAACTTAAACTGTTGCAAGTGTTGGATGGACCTATTCCTCCACCTCCCCTATGCCTTGAAATATAAAAAAATGGGTCATTTTGTGGAGTGTCCCTGCTTGGGTCTTACTTAGAGGTTAATGTCAAGGAAGCCATTTGGGCCAATGACTACATGGACATTTGGTCCCTGGTCTCAATGGAGCAACATTCGATAGATAAGGAACGCAGGGCCGGGGAAAAGGTCTACGATCGGAAATCCCGAGTGGCTAAGACCATCAATAATTGGTTACAGGCTTTCGCGGTTCTGGAGAGGTGCTCCGAGATGTTTATTTACATAGACAGCATTTATATCTTGTAGAAGGCATGTAGGGGTTCAGCTTGGTGGAAATATGATGAGGATTTCAGCCGTTGGTTAGCTCTGAACCCTCACTTTGGATGAGGCGTCAAGGCCACGGATTCATGGTTCCACCTCATAATGGCCCAGAGGGCTGTGCAGCCCTTTACAGGGTCGGCTTCTGGCCCCGGTGCCAACACAGGGTCAGCGGTCATTCACAGACCGGGATCATGTTGGTTATTCAACGAGGGGCACTGCAAATTTTATGGCTTATATAAATACGAGCATGATTGCTCCTCGTGTGGAGGTCAGCAGCTAAATGAACGAGACCTCTACAGAAAGCAGGCAGATCCATTCCTGAAGGTCAGGGTGAACACCAGGACCCCAGTGAATGTGACAAGGATGGGGCCGTGGTTAGTCACATACCCCAAAGCTAAAGCTGCTGAAGTGCAAATTAGATTCAGTCTTTCCTTTGTTATTTTCATCTCCTTTGTTTTTGCTGCATCCCAAATTTGATATCAGCCAGGGAACTACTGGACATCCTGCAAATTGTCTAAAGAAGTTCATTTATGGCGTTTCCGCTATCCTTTTGCAGCTTGACCTTTCCGTAATTTGCGTGTGTCCCCGTTAGGTGTTGTCCCCAAAAAAGAACAAGGCCAATAGTGGCTAATTCACCATTTGACCTATCCAAGGGGCAAATCGGTGAATGACAGTATTCCTAGCAAAGATTCATTGATAAATTATATGTCTTTTGATAAGGCCATTGATCTAGTCAGGAGCTCCGGGCGCTGCGCTCTCATGGCCAACTCAGATATTGAATCCGCTTTTCCATTGTTGCCTGTGCATCCTGATTGCTATCACCTACTGGGTTCAATATTTGAGGGCTGCTACTATTATGACACTTGTTTGCGCATGGGTTGTTCCATCTCCTGCCAATATTTCGAAACATTCAGCACCTTTTTTGAATGGGTAATCCGGCGGGAAACACGTGATCCATTAGTCACCCATTACCTTGATGATTTTTTATTCTTGGGGCCCACCGATTCCCCGGTCTGCTGGCAGGTTCTTGAGCATTTCAAGTCTTTAATGGATCATTTCAGCATCCCATTGTCTCCTGAGAAAACCGGTCTGGTCACGGAGTTGTTTTTTTCTGGGTATCATTATCAACTCTCAAGCCATGGAATTTTGGCTACCCTGTGAAAAAATCAAGGGTTTGCAAGGGCTTATTGAGGGATTCATTTCTATCAGTAAGGTCACATTGGTTCAAATTCAGTCCCTGCTGAGGTCCCTAAATTTTGCATGCAGGGTCATGCCAATGGGCAGTATTTTTCCAGGCGGCTGGCTTTCACCACAAAAGGGGTGCTGCGTCCGCTCCATAAAATTAGGATTACACTTCACCTGAAAGTAGATTTGTCGGTGTGGAAGACCTTTTTGTCGGATTATAATGGGCACACGTGTTTTCAGAAGTATGAACGCACCAATTCTGAAATTGAGTTATTCTCTGACGCCTTGGGATCGGATGGTTTGTTGTTCTTACTCCAACAGATTGCGGACACTGCCAAGCCCGGGCAGAAAAAGGTACTTCAGAGAGAGATTAGATCCCTCCTGCATCAACAACAGGTAAAACTGACTGGTGGTGAAATTGGTAGTGTATAGCTATAGGCCTAAGAGGACAAGACTACCAGGCAGTAGTAGAACCCATCAGCTCAGAACACAGGCCTACATTCTTGGCAGCTAGGGGAGTGGTTGATGTACGCAAGGGATGGGTATCCATCCACATCTTAAATTGTGGAAGTGAGGAGGTCAAACTACCCAGGTTTCACGTACACACTTCTCAGCACGTGACTTGGGGTTGCGCCTGCAAGGGTTAATCTATCTCCTCTCACTCAATCCAGCACTCGACCTCTGTCCTATGCTGAAAGGGAGCATCAATCACACCCCGACTCGCACCGTGCACCCAACTTCATACACACTGCCACTACTTACCAACATACAGGGTGATAAGTCCCTGAAATAATACTGTCAGCCTATTAACAGAATCACACACTTCTTAGGGGTATGAATCCTTTTAGAACATACAAGGTTTCAGCTTATTAAAGTTTTAAGCTTTAATATAAAAGGTACAGTACTTACAGAAAAAGATTTAAAAATAGAAATAATAAAATGACATACACATATGCAAACAATGAAATATAAAGGAGAAACTTACAGAAACCTAAACTTTGCTTCTGTTGCCCGATGGGGAGAGCAGAGATTTGGAAAGAGGTTCACAGCAGCTTTCACTGACCCATCACTGTGACACTGCCCTGTAGCTGTGTGAGCCCAGATATAGACTCAGACTGGGGGGGTCAGATTCTAGACCGGCCTTCTAGTTTAACATTCTACTTCTAGGTCTATGATTGGGCGTTCACTAATTTAGCCTTGCATATATTATGTGTTAAAAATGTTCTTTATCTTCTAACTAGATGTCCTGATTTTGCTTCCCATCTGTGGGTCTCTTTGAGGTTCACTATTGGAGATGGTTTCTCTCCTATCTATGATCTTTCCCTTTGAAGCTATCTATGTGTGTGAATTTTGTCACTCTCTGCTTTCCCATCATGGCCCCCTGGGGAGACTGGAGTCAGTGTGACTGTGAAGTTAGTGTGTGCTTATATATATCAGGGGCCTCTTGTAGACTGAGGCTGCGTTCACACATTTGCGTATTTTGCTGCGCTTTTTTGCGCGCTCTTTTTGCCGCGTTTTTTCGGCCGCGCAAAAAAGCGCAACAAAATACGCAGGGGCTTTCATACACTGCGCTTTCTTTACTCCAGAAAGCGCAGTGATGTCACAGAGGGGAGGAAGAATCCTGCTTCCTCCTCCCCTCTGTGACAGCCCCATTAGATTTCACAGTGTATTAATATACACTGTGAAATCTAAATTAAGCAGAGGCAAATGTATGTAAAATAAAAAAGAATGAATACTTCACCTGTCCGGTGCCTTCTCCCGCTGTCTGGTGCCTTCTGCCGCTCTCCGGTCTCCGGTTCCAAGTGAGAGGTGTACTGAGAAGACCTGTGGTGACGTCAGAGGGGGGGCGTTCCCAGGGCGTTTCCAGCGCTGATTGGCTGTTCGCGGTCATGTGATATGTATCACATGACCGCGAGTGCCCGGGAACGCCCCTCTGACATCACCACAGGTCCTGTCAGTACACCTCTCACTTGGAATCGGAGACCGGATAGCGGCAGAAGGCACCAGACAGCGGGAGAAGGCGTCGGAGGGTAAGTATTCATTCTTTTTTATTTTACATACATTTGCCTCTGTTTAATTTAGATTTCACAGTGTATATTAATACACTGTGAAATCTAATGGGCGGCCACAGCTGTCACAGAGGGGAGGAGGAAGCTGGATTCTTCCTCCCCTCTGGGAGAATACGCAGGAGCAGCTGCGTAAACAATTGACCTATCAATTGTTTACAGAGCTGCGCTTTCTCCCGGAAAACGCACTGCGTATTTTTGCGCAATGTCTGCACTGCAAAGTGAATTTCACATTCACTTTCCTGGCAGACAAAAGGCACATTGCGTATTTTGAAAAGCGCGCGTAAAAAAGCGCAGCAAAATATGCAATGTGTGAACGTAGCCTTACACGGGATTTAACCCCTTACTGTTCTAGTGTCCTGTCCCTGCGATACATATTTACTACACCTCCCTCCTTATGAACGTGCATGGGGCTGACTCACAGGTCAGCTCCCTAGCACGTATCTGGTTCTGGCCCGCCTTGGCGTGATAAGCCATCAGCGTTGCCGTGATCAATCCCTTTCTTGTGTTGAATGGTGAAATCATGAGCAAGATTCATACATTCATTACATTCAGGTTCAGAGACAGAGGTCTCTGCGGGGCCTTCCAGTACCTCAGGACTGTCATTTGCTGGTATGATCGTCGGAATCCCCTGCTAGAGACAGCCAGAAGGGGAGCGGAAGCCCCGACCTCACAGGACCTGTTCTGGGTCGGCAGGTGGTCTGGTTATTTCTCTACCGGTTGAGGACCCAGAATGCAGTGCGGTCTCTGCATTCCCAGTACTCAGTCTGCGGGTGAGAGCACCTCGGAAGGCCATCTCCCCGGGAAATAACGCCACTCTCTCAGTTGCCTGGCTGGCCAGCGACCCAGCTTTCCCATCACCCTGACAAGTCGTGGACTGGGACTGCCCCTTAACTTGACAGGCTGTTGGGACAGCCATGACGCCTTTCTGACAGGAGAGGGGGGTTTGCTCTTTCATCTTCCTGGCAGACCAAGCGTACCAGTCTCTCATCCGGACAAGCCAGGGGTACCTCTTTCCCATGGTCCTGAACGGCAGGGAGACCCGTCTTCCCATCAGTC
>JARQOC010000174.1:37500-67500 GCA_033576535.1 Allobates femoralis | reverse complement strand
CCTGTCCTCTGCGTCCTCTGCCCCCTCTGTGTCCTCTGCCCCCTGTCCTCTGCCCCCTGTCCTCTGCGTCCTCTGCCCCCTCTGTGTCCTCTGCCCCCTGTCCTCTGCCCCCTGTCCTCTGCGTCCTCTGCCCCCTCTGTGTCCTCTGCGTCCTCTGCCCCCTCTGTGTCCTCTGCCCCCTGTCCTCTGCGTCCTCTGCCCCCTCTGTGTCCTCTGCCCTCTGTCCTCTGCCCCCTGTCCTCTGCCCCCTGTCATCTGCGTCCTCTGCCCCCTCTGCGTCCTCTGCCCCCTCTGCGTCCTCTGCCCCCTCTGCGTCCTCTGCCCCCTCTGTGTCCTCTGCCCCCTGTCCTCTGCCCCCTGTCCTCTGCTTCCTCTGCCCCCTGTCCTCTGCGTCCTCTGCCCCCTCTGTGTCCTCTGCCCCCTGTCCTCTGCGTCCTCTGCCCCCTCTGTGTCCTCTGCCCCCTGTCCTCTGCCCCCTGTCCTCTGCCCCCTCTGTGTCCTCTGCCCCCTGTCCTCTGCGTCCTCTGCCCCCTGTCCTCTGCGTCCTCTGCCCCCTGTCCTCTGCGTCCTCTGCCCCCTCTGTGTCCTCTGCCCCCTGTCCTCTGCGTCCTCTGCCCCCTCTGCGTCCTCTGCCCCCTCTGTGTCCTCTGCCCCCTGTCCTCTGCCCCCTGTCCTCTGCCCCTGTCCTCTGCCCCCTGTCCTCTGCCCCCTGTCATCTGCGTCCTCTGCCCCCTCTGCGTTCTCTGCCCCTCTGTGTCCTCTGCCCCCTGTCCTCTGCCCCCTTTCCTCTGCCCCCTGTCCTCTGCCCCCTGTCCTCTGCCCCCTGTCCTCTGCGTCCTCTGCCCCCTCTGTGTCCTCTTCCCCCTGTCCTCTGCGTCCTCTGCCCCCTGTCCTCTGCGTCCTCTGCCCCCTGTCCTCTGCGTCCTCTTCCCCCTGTCCTCTGCGTCCTCTTCCCCCTGTCCTCTGCGTCCTCTGCCCCCTGTCCTCTGCGTCCTCTGCCCCCTCTCCTCTGCGTCCTCTGCCCCCTGTCCTCTGCCCCCTGTCCTCTGCGTCCTCTGCCCCCTCTGTGTCCTCTGCCCCCTGTCCTCTGCGCTGACCACTCTGCCCACGTCGCTGCGCTGACCAATCTCACCGCACTCACTGCTAACCACTGAGCCACCGCACTCACTGCTAACCACTCAGCCACCGCACTCACTGCTAACCACTGAGCCACCGTATACTCTGCTACCCACTGAGCCACCGCACTCACTGCTAACCACTGAGCCACCGCACTCACTGCTAACCACTGAGCCACCGCACTCACAGCTAACCACTGAGCCACGGCACTCACTGCTAACCACTGAGCCACCGCACTCACTGCTAACCACTGAGCCACGGCACTCACTGCTAACCACTGAGCCACGGCACTCACTGCTAACCACTGAGCCACGGCACTCACTGCTAACCACTGAGCCACCGCACTCACTGCTAACCACTGAGCCACCGTATACAGTGCTAACCACTGAGCCGCCTGTATACACACAATTCATTTCACCGCACTCCCGTAACTATTAGTAAATAAACTATATATGGATTCTAGACTACCCGATTCTTTAGAATCGGGCCGCCATCTAGTATATTTATATTTGCATGTATATGTGCACACATATATATATATATATATATATAATCTAACTATATATATACATATATATATATACACATATATATATATGTGTATATAAATAGTTAGATAGATTTTATATATATATATATATATATATATATATATATATATATATATATATATATATATATATATATATATCTACTATATAATTGCCGTAGGCAAAATAGTGTCGGACCCCGAAAACGTGCCGTGGCTATGTCACTATTGTGACGTCATCACGGCGAAGCATTGGCCGCGAAGCGGCCATTGCGATCCGCTGGCCGTGACGTCACCACGTACGAGCAATGGGCGCGAAGCGGCCATTGCGAGCCGCTGGCCGAAAATAGAACCAGAGGCTCGGCCACAAAGCTAGCAATTTCCCGCTCAGGTAGCGAGTCGCTAGCCTCAGCGGGAAATCGCTAGCTTTGTGGCCGAGCCTCTGGTTCTATTTTTGGCCAGCGTCTCGCAATGGCCGCTTCCATAAGGATTACCGCAACCGCGCCGCATTGCGAGTCGCTGGCTGAGTGCGAGCACTTGCGGCGCGGTTGCGGTAATCCCCATAAGGATTACCGCAACCGCGCCGCAAGTGCCAGTTGCGGCGCGGTTGCGGTAATCCCCATAGAAAGTATAGGGGGACTTGCGGCAGGTGCGGCAAGTGCGTTTTTGCCGCACCTGCCGCAAGTCCCCCTATACTTTGTATGGGGATTACCGCAACCGCGCCGCAGATGCGGTTTTTTAATAAAATAACATAATTTTAATACAAATAAAGTCACTTAAAATAAAAAATAATAAATAAAGATATTAATTACATTAATTTATTAAAATATAAGTATTGGACCCCCCCAAAAAGTATTGGACCCCCCAAAAAAAGTATTGGACCCCCCAAAAAAAGTATTGGACCCCCCAAAAAAATGATTGGACCCCCCAAAAAAAGTATTGGACCCCCCCAAAAAAGTATTGGACCCCCCCAAAAAAGTATTGGACCCCCCCAAAAAAGTATTGGACCCCCCAAAAAAAGTATTGGACCCCCAAATAAATGATTGGACCCCCCAAAAAAAGTATTGGACACCCCCCCAAAAGTATTGGACCCCCCCAAAAAGTATTGGACCCCCCCAAAAAAGTATTGGACCCCCCAAAAAAAGTATTGGACCCCCCAAAAAAGTATTGGACCCCCCCAAAAAAGTATTGGACCCCCTAAAAAAGTATTGGACCCCCCCCAAAAAAGTATTGGACACCCCCAAAAAAAGTATTGGACCCCCCAAAAAAAGTATTGGACCCCCCCAAAAAAGTATTGGACCCCCAAAAAAAGTATTGGACCCTCTCCCAAAAGTATTGGACCCCCCCAAAAAGTATTGGACCCCCCAAAAAAAGTATTGGACCCCCCAAAAAAGTATTGGACCCCCCCAAAAAGTATTGGACCCCCCCAAAGTATTGGACCCCCCAAAAAAAGTATTGGACCCCTCCCAAAAGTATTGGACCCCCCAAAAAAAGTATTGGACCCCCCAAAAAAGTATTGGACCCCCCCAAAAAGTATTGGACCCCCCCCAAAGTATTGGACCCCCCAAAAAAAGTATTGCACCCCCCCAAAAAACTATTCACACACCCCGAAAAACTATTCACACCCCCCGAAAAGTCCTCACACCAGCTATAACTACTATAATCAAATTAATGCACGTTCTAGAATCCCGATGCATTTGCATCGGGCTCACAGCTAGTATATAAATACTAGCTGTGAGCCCGATGCAAATGCATCGGGATTCTAGAACGTGCATTAATTTGATTATAGTAGTTATAGCTGGTGTGAGGACTTTTCGGGGGGGTGTGAATAGTTTTTCGGGGGTGTGTGAATAGTTTTTGGGGGGGTGCAATACTTTTTGGGGGGGTCCAATACTTTTGGGGGGGTCCAATACTTTTTGGGGGGGTCCAATACTTTTTTTGGGGGGTCCAATACTTTTTTTGGGGGGTCCAATACTTTTTTTGGGGGGGTCCAATACTTTTGGGGAGGGGGTCGAATACTTTTTGGGGGGATCCAATACTTTTTTTGGGGGGTCCAATCATTTTTTTGAGGGGTCCAATCCTTTTTTGGGGGGGTCCAATACTTTTTTTGGGGGGGTCCAATACTTTTTTGGGGGGGTCCAATACTTTTTTGGGGGGGTCCAATACTTTTTTGGGGGGGTCCAATACTTTGTTTGGGGGGTCCACTACTTTTTTGGGGGGGTCCAATAATTTTTTTTGGGGGTCCAATACTTTTTTTGGGGGGTCCAATATTTTTTTTGGGGGGTCCAATACTTTTTGGGGGGGGGTCCAATACTTTTTTTGGGGGGTGCAATACTTTTTTTGGGGGGTCCAATACTTTTTTTGGGGGGTCCAATACTTTTTTTTGGGGGGTCCAAGACTTTTTGGGGGGGGTCCAATACTTTTTTTGGGGGGTCCAATACTTTTGGGGGGGTCCAATACTTTTGGGGGGGGGGGTCCAATACATTTGGGGGGGGGGGTCCTATACTTTTGGGGGGGTCCAATACTTTTTGGGGGGTCCAATACTTTTTTTGGTGGGTCCAATACTTTTTTTGGGGGGTCCAATACTTTTTTTGGGGGATTAATACTTTTTTTGGGGGGGTCCAATACTTTTTTTGGGGGTCCAATACTTTTTTTGGGGGGTCCAATACTTTTTTTGGGGGTCCAATACTTTTTGTGGGGGGGTCCAATACTTTTTTTGGGGGGTCCAATACTTTTGGGGTGGGTCCAATACTTTTGGGGGGTCCAATACTTTTTTTTGGGGGTCCAATACTTTTTTGGAGGGGTCCAATACTTTTTTTGGGGGGTCCAATACTTTTTTTGGGGGGTCCAATACTTTTTTTGGGGGGTCCAAGACTTTTTTTGGGGTGTCCAAGACTTTTTGGGGGGGGTCCAATACTTTTTTTGGGGGGTCCAATACTTTTTTTGGGGGGTCCAATACTTTTTTTGGGGGGTCCAATACTTTTTTGGGGGGGGGTCCAATACTTTTTTAGGGGGGTCCAATACTTTTTCGGGGGGGTCCAATACTTTTTTTGGGGGGTCCAATACTTTTTTTTGGGGGTCCAATACTTTTGGGGGGGTCCAATACTTTTTTTGGGGGGTCCAATACTTTTTGGGGGGTCCAATACTTTTTGGGGGGGGGGGGTCCAATACTTTTTTTGGGGGGTCCAATACTTTTTTTTGGGGGTCCAATACTTTTTGGGTGTGGTCCAATACTTTTTTTGGGGGGTCCAATACTTTTTGGGGGGGGTGTAATACTTTTTTTGGGGGGGTCCAATACTTTTTTTGGGGGGGTCCAATACTTTTTGGGGGGTCCAATACTTATATTTTAATAAATTAATGTAATTAATATCTTAATGTAATATTTTTTTTTTTTTTATTATTATTTTGTATTTTATTATTTATTTATATTTTTTTTTTACTATTTTTATTATTATTAAATTTATTTATTATTTTTTATTTTAAGTGACTTTATTTGTATTAAAATTATGTTATTTTATTAAAAAAACGCATCTGCGGCGCGGTTGCGGTAATCCCCATACAAAGTATAGGGGGACTTGCGGCAGGTGCGGCAAAACCGCACTTGCCGCACCTGCCGCAAGTCCCCCTATACTTTCTATGGGGATTACCGCAACCGCGCCGCAACTGGCACTTGCGGCGCGGTTGCGGTAATCCTTATGGGGATTACCGCAACCGCGCCGCAAGTGCTCGCACTCAGCCAGCGACTCGCAATGCGGCGCGATTGCGGTAATCCTTATGGGGATTACCGCAACCGCGCCGCAAGTGCTCGCAGTCAGCCAGCGAGTCGCAATGCGGCGCGGTTGCGGTAATGTTTATGGAAGCGGCCATTGCGAGACGCTGGCCGAAAATAGAACCAGAGGCTCGGCCACAAAGCTACCGATTTCCCGCTAAGGCTAACGACTCGCTACCTGAGCGGGAAATCGCTAGTTTTGTGGCCGAGCCTCTGGTTCTATTTTCGGACAGCGGCTCGCAATGGCCGCATCGCGGCCATTGCTCGTACGTGGTGACGTCACGGCCAATGCTTCGCCGTGATGACGTCACAGAGTGTGACATAGCCACGGCACGTCGGGGGCCGACATGAAAATGCCTACGGCAATTATAGAGTAGATATAATATACTATCTATTGTATGTATACAGAGTATATATACATGGTGCATCTATAGATATGGTGAATATATATATATATATATATATATATACACCTAAGTGTATAGATGCATCATATCTCTAGATGCGTCATATATATACTGTATATATAAAGTGGATGCAGCTAATATATAGTGTGTATATATATATATATGTTTTTGGGGGGGTGCAATACTTTTTGGGGGGGTCCAATACTTTTGGGGGGGTCCAATACTTTTTGGGGGGGTCCAATACTTTTTTTGGGGGGTCCAAAACTTTTTTTGGGGGTCCAATACTTTTTTGGGGGGGGTCCAATACTTTTGGGGAGGGGGTCGAATACTTTTTGGGGGGATCCAATACTTTTTTTGGGGGGTCCAATCATTTTTTTGGGGGGTCCAATCCTTTTTTGGGGGGGTCCAATACTTTTTTTGGGGGGGTCCAATACTTTTTTTGGGGGGTCCAATACTTTTTTGGGGGGGTCCAATACTTTTTTAGGGGGGTCCAATACTTTTTCGGGGGGGTCCAATACTTTTTTTGGGGGTCCAATACTTTTTTTTGGGGGTCCAATACTTTTGGGGGGGGTCCAATACTTTTTTTGGGGGGTCCAATACTTTTTGGGGGGTCCAATACTTTTTTGGGGGGGGTCCAATACTTTTTTTGGGGGGTCCAATACTTTTTTTTTGGGGGTCCAATACTTTTTGGGTGTGGTCCAATACTTTTTTTGGGGAGTCCAATACTTTTTGGGGGGGGTGCAATACTTTTTTTGGGGGGGTCCAATACTTTTTTTGGGGGGGTCCAATACTTTTTGGGGGGTCCAATACTTATATTTTAATAAATTAATGTAATTAATATCTTAATGTAATATTTTTTTTTTTTTTTTATTATTATTTTGTATTTTATTATTTATTTATATTTTTTTTTTACTATTTTTATTATTATTAAATTTATTTATTATTTTTTATTTTAAGTGACTTTATTTGTATTAAAATTATGTTATTTTATTAAAAAAACGCATCTGCGGCGCGGTTGCGGTAATCCCCATACAAAGTATAGGGGGACTTGCGGCAGGTGCGGCAAAACCGCACTTGCCGCACCTGCCGCAAGTCCCCTATACTTTCTATGGGGATTACCGCAACCGCGCCGCAACTGGCACTTGCGGCGCGGTTGCGGTAATCCTTATGGGGATTACCGCAACCGCGCCGCAAGTGCTCGCACTCAGCCAGCGACTCGCAATGCGGCGCGATTGCGGTAATCCTTATGGGGATTACCGCAACCGCGCCGCAAGTGCTCGCAGTCAGCCAGCGAGTCGCAATGCGGCGCGGTTGCGGTAATGTTTATGGAAGCGGACATTGCGAGACGCTGGCCGAAAATAGAACCAGAGGCTCGGCCACAAAGCTACCGATTTCCCGCTGAGGCTAACGACTCGCTACCTGAGCGGGAAATCGCTAGTTTTGTGGCCGAGCCTCTGGTTCTATTTTCGGACAGCGGCTCGCAATGGCCGCTTCGCGGCCATTGCTCGTACGTGGTGACGTCACGGCCAGCGGCTCGCAATGGCCGCTTCGCGGCCAATGCTTCGCCGTGATGACGTCACAGAGTGTGACATAGCCACGGCACGTCGGGGGCCGACATGAAAATGCCTACGGCAATTATAGAGTAGATATAATATAATATCTATTGTATGTATACAGAGTATATATACATGGTGCATCTATAGATATGGTGAATTATATATATATATATATATATACTAGATGGTGGCCCGATTCTAAAGAATCGGGTAGTCTAGAATCTATATAGAGTTTATTTAGTAATAGGGGAGTGCTGTGAAATTAATTGTGTGTATACAGGCGGCTCAGTGGTTAGCAGAGTATACGGTGGCTCAGTGGTCAGCAGTGAGTGCGGTGGCTCAGTGGTCAGCAGTGAGTGCGGTGGCTCAGTGGTCAGCAGTGAGTGCGGTGGCTCAGTGGTCAGCAGTGAGTGCGGTGGCTCAGTGGTCAGCAGTGAGTGCGGTGGCTCAGTGGTCAGCAGTGAGTGCGGTGGCTCAGTGGTCAGCAGAGAGTGCGGTGGCTCAGTGGTCAGCAGTGAGTGCAGCACAGGCTGGAGGGGGCATAGGCTGGAGGGGGAAAGGAGGGAGGAGGCAGAGGAGGCAGAAACTGGAGGGTTAGAGGAGGGAGGGGTCAGAGGAGGGAGGGGGCGGAGGCTGGGGGGCAGAGGAGAGCGGAGGCTGGGGGGGCAGAGGAGAGCGGAGGCTGGGGGGGCAGAGGAGAGCGGAGGCTGGGGGGGCAGAGGAGAGCGGAGGCTGGGGGGGGCAGAGGAGAGCGGAGGCTGGGGGGGCAGAGGAGAGCGGAGGCTGGGGGGGCAGAGGAGGGGGGAAGGCTGGGGGGCAGAGGAGAGGCTGGGGGGGCAGAGGAGAGCGGAGGCTGGGGGGGCAGAGGAGAGCAGAGGCTGGGGGGGCAGAGGAGAGCAGAGGCTGGGGGGGCAGAGGAGAGCGGAGGCTGGGGGGTTCAGAGGAGAGCGGAGGCTGGGGGGTCAGAGGAGAGCGGAGGCTGGGGGGTCAGAGGAGAGCGGAGGCTGGGGGGTCAGAGGAGAGCGGAGGCTGGGGGGTCAGAGGAGAGCGGAGGCTGGGGGGTCAGAGGAGAGCGGAGGCTGGGGGGTCAGAGGAGAGCGGAGGCTGGGGGGTCAGAGGAGAGCGGAGGCCGGGGGGTCAGAGGAGAGCGGAGGCCGGGGGGGCAGAGGAGAGCGGAGGCTGGGGGGGGCAGAGGAGAGCGGAGGCTGGGGGGGGCAGAGGAGAGCGGAAGCTGGGGGGCAGAGGAGAGCGGAGGCTGGGGGGGCAGAGGAGAGCGGAGGCTGGGGGGGCAGAGGAGAGCGGAGGCTGGGGGGGCAGAGGATAACGGAGGCTGGAGGGCTGAACACTCACTGGGCTGTTGGCGGTCAGCGGCAAGGCTGGCGGCGGTTCCGGAGGCCGGCCCCGGAGTGCGGGCGGGGCTAGCTCCGTGATGGAGGAGAGTCACCGGGTGTGTGGAGAGAGTGGCAGGACTGGGAGCGGTGCCGGCGGAGGCCGCACACCGGAGTGTGTGGGCCGGTCCGGGCCGGTTCCCGCATGTTGGTGGGCGCACAGCAGGCTGTGTGCGGAGCCAGTGGCGGGATGGCGGTCCCTGATGGAGAGTGGGCGGTGAGCAGCAGGGCTGTGGGCCGGATGTGGGTGGGCGCAGACGGGGCTCTGTGCAGGGCCGGTGGCGGGATAACGGGGAGTGGTGGCGCTTTAGCGCCCACGGCGAGGCGCTGTGCCATTTTGTCAGCGGCTCGTGATGAGCGCTATGCGCTCACCGCTCGTGGGTCTGGTACTTCCGGTTCCGGTCTTTGACACAGGGCGCAGGCCATCACGGAAGTTGAGCGGATTGGCGGGAAGTGGCCTTCGGTTTTTATATATAAGATATATATATAGCAGTAAGATGGTATATGGTGGTAATTAGAGCACATGTATAGCAGCACTATAGTATATGGCGGTAGATTATAGTAAATGTATAGCAGCACTATAGTATATGGCGGTACATAACAGTACATGTATAGCAGCACTATAGTATATGGTGGTACATTATAGCACATGTATAGCAGCACTATGGTATATGGCGGTACATTACAGTACATGTATAGCAGTGCTATGGTATATGGCGGTACATTACAGTACATGTATAGCAGCACTATGGTATATGGCAGTACATTATAGCACATGTATAGCAGCACTCTGGTATATGGCAATACTGCGGTGACCGCGGTCCCCCACTCCTCCTGGCCCCCGGTCGTCCACAGTAAAAATAAAAAAATCCTCAGTGAGGATACTCACCTGTCCGGCGGCTCGCTCTGCCTCCGCCTTGTAGGTCCTACAGGCCTTTAGGACCTGTAGTTGCCTGGGCAAGCAATCAGCTGAGGAGGTGAGGGGGGGCAGGATTGTGTTGGGGGGGCAGAATGGAGCGAGTGGGGAAAGAGTATGGAGGCGGGGCAACAGGATGGAGGCGGGGCAACAGGATGGAGGCGGGGCAACAGGATGGAGGCGGGGCGGCAGGATGGAGGCGGGGGGGCAGGATGGAGCGAGCGGGGCAGGATGGAGGCGGGGGAGCAAGAAGAGCGGGGGGCAGGATGGATTGAGCGGGGCAGGATGGAGGCGGAGGAGCAGGATGAAGCCGAAGGGGCAGGATTGAGCAGGATGGAGCGGGAGGAGCAGGATGGAGGCAGATGAGCAGAATGGAGCAAGCGGGGCAGGATGAGTAAGCGTGAGGGCAGGATGGAGGCGGGGGAGCAAGAACAGCGGGGGTGAGGATGGAGCGAGCAGGGCAGGATGGAGCGAGCGGGGCAGGATGGAGCGAGCGGGGCAGGATGGAGCGAGCGGGGCAGGATGGAGCGAGCGGGGCAGGATGGAGCGAGCGGGGCAGGATGGAGCGAGCGGGGCAGGATGGAGTGAGCGGGGCAGGAAGGTGCAAGGGGGGCAGGAAGGTGCAAGGGGGGCAGGATGGTGGGTTGCGGAGCAGGATGGAGGGGGCGGAGCAGGATGGAGGGGGCGGAGCAGGATGGAGGGGGCGGAGCAGGATGGAGGGGGCGGAGCAGGATGGAGGCGGCGGAGCAGGATGGAGGCGGCGGAGCAGGATGGAGGCGGCGGGGCAGGATGGAGGGGGCGGGGCAGGATGGAGGGGGCGGGGCAGGATGGAGACGGAGGGGCAGGATGGAGACGGAGGGGCAGGATGGAGACGGAGGGGCAGGATGGAGACGGAGGGGCAGGATGGAGGTGAGTGGCGCAGGATGGACAGAGCGAGGCAGGATGGAGAAGGCAGGGCAGGATGGAGGCGGCAGGGCAGGATGGAGATGGCAGGGCAGGATGGTGGTGGGGGAGGGGGGAGGATGTAGGGGGCGGGGCAGGATGTTGGCGGGGGGTGAGGATGGTGGTGGGGGTTCGGGATGTAGTCGGGGGGGCAGGATGGTGTTGGGGGGCAGGATGGATAGGGGGGGCAGGATGGATAGGGGGGGCAGGATGGAGGCGCTCCTCCTGACCCCTTCCGCTCCCCGCGGCACCCGTCCCTCTGGGCCTCCAGTCTCTGCGGCCGCCCTCCCTCTGGGGCTGCACACCCCCCTCCCCTTCATGGTGATAATAAAAATAAAAAAACCTCAGTGAGGATACTTACCCTGCGGCGGCTCGCTCCACCCGTCTTGTAGGTGGCAGGACAGGAGCTGTCGTTGGCTGGGAAACCGATCTGCTGGGGGTGAGTGGGCAAAGCGGGGGTCAGTGGGCAGAGTGGGGGATGAGTGGGAAGAGCAGGGGTTAGTGGGCAGAGTCATTGGGCAGAGCAGGGGTCAGTGGGCATAATCAGTAGGCAGAGCTGGGGTCTGTGGGCAGAGCTGGGGTCAGTGGGCATGGTCAGTAGCCAGAGGGGGGGGGGGGTAGGTAGGCAGAGCAGGGTCAGAGGGCAGAGCGGGGGGTGAGTGGGCAGAGTGGGGGGTGAATGGGCAGAGCATGGTCAGTGAGCAGGATTGGGGCATCAGTGGTAGCAGAGCAGGGGTCATAAGCGGGGTCAGTGGTCAGAGCAGGGGTTAATGGGCAGAGTGATTGGGCAGAGCAGGGGGTAGTGCAGTAGGGCACAGCGGGTAGTAGGGACATGCAGTGGGTTAGTGGGAAAATAGTAGTGGGGTAGTGGAGAGGGGGTGAGTGGAGGCAGGGGGTCAGTTGAGGCAGGGGTCAGCGGTGAGGGGCAGGAGCGTGGTAGGAGTTGAGCAGAGGCGTGGTGTCGGCAGGCGAAGCAGAGCAGGGTGAGTGGGAGAGCAGTGGTTGAGTGGAGGTCATGGCAGGAGGGGTCATGGGCAGAGAGTCAGTGGGCAGAGCAGGGGGTGAGTGAACAGTGGCAGTGTCAGGGGCGGCCAGGTGAGGGTAGGGCACAGGTGAGTGGGCAGAGCAGGTGAGTGGTAGGGGCAGTGCGGTAGAGTAGTGAGCGAAGCAGGGTCAGTAGGTTGGGAGAGGTCAGTGGGCAGAGCATGGCTGGCATTGGGGTAGTGGCAGAGCAGGGTAGTGGGCAGTGAGGTCAGAGGCAGTTGAGGGTCAGTGGGCAGGCAGGGTGAGTGGGCAGAGCAGGGTCGTGAGGGGTAGTGGGCAGAGCAGGGTGAGTTGGGGGCAGAGGGGGGTGAGTGGCAGAGCAGGGTGAGTGGCAGTGTGAGGGGTCAGTGGGCAGAGCATGGTCAGTGGGCAGAGGTGGGTAGTGGGCAGGTAGGTGAGTGGAGTGAGGCAGGGGTGAGTGGGGCAGGAAGGGGTCAGTGGGGGCAGGCAGGGTGGTAGTGGGCAGTGGGGTGAGTGGCAGAGCAGATGGGGCAGTGGTGAGTGGGTCAGTGGGAGGAGCAGGGGTAGTGGGCAGAGCGAGGTAGTGGGGCAGAGAGGGTCAGTGGGCGAGATGGGGGGTGAGTGGGCAGAGAGGGGTGAGTGGGCAGATTGAGGGGTCAGTGGGCAGAGGGGGTCAGTGGGCAGGCAGTGGCAGAGTGTGGGGTCAGTGTGTCAGAGTGGGGGTGCAGTGGGGGTCAGGGGCAGAGAGGGGTTAGGTGGGGGGGGTGGCAGAGTGAGTGGGCAGAGGGGGTCAGGGCAGAGAGGGGGTGGAATGGAGTGGGCAGAGTGGGTAGTGGCAGAGGGGGAGTGGTCAGAGGGGGGTAGTGGGCAGAGGGTGAGGGGCAGAGGGGGGTGTGGCAGGTTGGGGGTGAGTGGGCAGGGTCAGAGTGGGGGTCAGTGGAGAGGGGAGGGGCAGAGAGGGGGTAGGGGGGTAGGGGGGGAGTGGGAGAGTTGGGGGGTGAGTGGGCAGAGTGGGGGTGAGTGGCAGAGTGGGGGTGAGTGGGCAGAGTGGGGGTCAGTGGGTAGGGAGGGTCAGGGGCAGAGTGGGGTCAGAGGGGGGCAAGAGGGGTCAGGGGGAAGAGTAGGGGGTGAGTGGGCAGAGTTTGGGGGTGAGTGGGCAGAGTGAGGTGGTGGTCAGAGTGGGGTGAGTGGGCAGAGCAGTGGGCAGAGGGGGTCAGTGTGCAGAGTGGGGTGAGGGGGCAGAGAGGGGTTCAGGGGAAGAGTAGGGGGGGTAGTGGGCAGAGTTGGGGTGAGTGGCAGAGTGGGGGCCAGTGGTCAGAGTGGGGTAGTGGGCAGAGCAGGGGCAGAGTGGGGGTCAGTGTGCAGAGTGGGGGTGGGGGGCAGAGGGCAGGGGAAGAGTAGGGGGGTGAGTGGGCAGAGTTTGGGGGTGAGTGGGCAGAGTGGGGGCCAGTGGTCAGAGTGGGGGAGTGGCAGGCAGTGGCAGAGTGGGGTCAGTGGCAGAGTGGGGGTGGGCAGTGGGGGCAGAGTGGGGATGGCGCAGGGGTGAGGGGGGAGGGGTGAGTGGGCAGAGTTGGGGGTGAGTGGCAGAGTGGGGTCAGTGGTCAGAGTGGGGTCGTGTAGGTGGGGCAGTGGGCAGGGGTCAGGGGCAGAGTGGGGGGTCAGTGGGCAGAGTGGGGGTGCAGGGGGCAGAGTGGGGGTAGGGGGCAGAGTGGGGGTCAGGAGGGGAGAGTGGGGGTGAGTGGGCAGAGTTGGGGTGAGTGGGCAGAGTGGGGCAGTGGTCAGAGTGGGGGTCAGTGGCAAGAGTCAGTGGGTGGGGGGGAGGGTGAGGGCGGTGGGTGAGGGTCAAGGGGTAGGGCAGGAGGTTAGGGGAGAGTGGGGTGAGTGGCAGAGTGGGGTGAGTGGGCAGAGTGGGGGCAGTGGTCAGTGGGGGTCGTGGCAGGCAGGGAGTGGGGGTCAGTGGGCAGAGTGGGGTGAGGGGCAAGGGGGGTCAGGGGAAGAGTAGGGGGTCAGTGGGAGTTTGGGGTGAGTGGGCAGAGTGGGGCCAGTGGTCAGAGTGGGGGTCAGTGGGCAGGCAGGCAGAGGGGGGTGAGGGGGCAGAGGGGGTGAGTGGTCAGAGTGGGGTCAGGGCAGAGTGGGGTCAGTGTGGGGGTGGTGGTCAGAGTGGGGGTCAGGGGCAGAGTGGGGGTCAGTGGTCAGTGTGGGGGTGGGTGGTCAGAGTGGGCGTCAGGGGCAGAGTGGGGGTCAGTGGTCAGTGTGGGGGTGGGTGGTCAGAGTGGGCGTCAGGGGCAGAGTGGGGGTCAGTGGTCAGTGTGGGGGTGGGTGGTCAGAGTGGGGGTCAGTGTGGGGGTCAGGGGCAGAGTGAGGGTCAGTGGTCAGTGTGGGGGTGGGTGGGCAGAGTGGGGGTCAGTGTGGGGGTCAGGGGCAGAGTGAGGGTCAGTGGTCAGTGTGGGGGTGGGTGGTCAGAGTGGGGGTCAGGGGCAGAGTGGGGGTCAGTGGTCAGTTGTGGGGTGGGTGGTCAGAGTGGGCGTCAGGGGCAGAGTGGGGGTCAGTGGTCAGTGTGGGGGTGGGTGGTCAGAGTGGGGGTCAGTGTGGGGGTCAGGGGCAGAGTGAGGGTCAGTGGTCAGTGTGGGGGTGGGTGGGCAGAGTGGGGGTCAGGGGCAGAGTGAGGGTCAGTGGTCAGTGTGGGGGTGGGTGGGCAGAGCGGGGGTGAGGAGATCGTGGGTCAGTGTGCAGCGCAGGGGGATGAATAGGCAGAGTAGGTGAGATCGGGACAGGACCTTTGATGACGTCACGGTCATGTGATATGTGACTCCACCCATCATCGTGACGTCATCAGAGGTCCTCAAGGCCCATGAATAGAGATCGTGGCTGGCTGGAGGGAGCTGTGGTAAGAGGCGGGGGGGGTGACCGGAGAGTGGGGGGGTGACAGGAGAGTGGGGGGTGACCGGAGAGTGGAGGGCGGCTATGGTGACAGGCAGGGGGGTGATGGGGCAGCGGGGGGAAGTGTTGTGACAGGCGGGGAGCGCGGGCAGTGGAGGATGGCTATGGTGACAGGCAGGGGGGTGATGGGGCAGCAGGGCTGTGGGCCGGATGTGGGTGGGCGCAGACGGGGCTCTGTGCAGGGCCGGTGGCTGGGGCTCTGTGGGTCTGGTGCTTCCGGTTCCGGTGTTTGACACAGGAGGGAGGCCATCACGGAAGCGGATTTTGGGCGGAAGTGGCCTTCGGGTTTTATATAATAGATATATATATACACCTAAGTGTATAGATGCATCATATCTCTAGATGCGTCATATATATACTGTATATATAAAGTGGATGCAGCTAATATATAGTGTGTATATATATATATATGTTTTTGGGGGGGTGCAATACTTTTTGGGGGTCCAATACTTTTGGGGGGGGTCCAATACTTTTTGGGGGGGTCCAATACTTTTTTTGGGGGGTCCAATACTTTTTTTTGGGGGTCCAATACTTTTTTGGGGGGGTCCAATACTTTTGGGGAGGGGGTCGAATACTTTTTGGGGGGATCCAATACTTTTTTTGGGGGGTCCAATCATTTTTTTGGGGGTCCAATCCTTTTTTGGGGGGTCCAATACTTTTTTTGGGGGGGTCCAATACTTTTTTGGGGGGGTCCAATACTTTTTTGGGGGGGTCCAATACTTTTTTGGGGGGGTCCAATACTTTGTTTGGGGGGTCCAATACTTTTTTGGGGGGGTCCAATAATTTTTTTTTGGGGGTCCAATACTTTTTTTGGGGGGTCCCGCAGACCCGCACTACTCTAAAAAAAAAAAAATCCTCACCTCTACCCGAGCCCGCGCTGTCTCCCGCCGTCCCCGCCGTCTTCTGCCGTGTTCCGCTAGGCTCCCGGTGCCTGCAGTGATCTTCTATCTACTGAGACTGAAGGACCTGTGGTGATGTCAGAGTCACGTGACACCAGCTTACTCCAGGCAAATCGCGGGTCACGTGACTCTGACATCACCACAGGTCCTTCAGTCTCAGTAGATAGAAGATCACTGCAGGCACCGGGAGCCTGCACACCCACCGGGAGCCTAGCGGAACACGGCAGAAGACGGCGGAACACGGCAGAAGACGGCGGGGGCTCGGGGTGAGGTGAGCATAATCTTTTTTTATTTTTTTTAACCCCTGCCTTGCACGAGCGCACCACAGACACCTGTATACTCCACCACCACACACGCCTGTACACTCTGCCACCACCACAGACGCCTGTATACTCCACCACCACACACGCCTGTATACTCTGCCACCACACACGCCTGTACACTCTGCCACCACACACGCCTGTACACTCTGCCACCACACACGCCTGTACACTCTGCCACCACCACAGACGCCTGTATACTCCACCACCACACACGCCTGTATACTCTGCCACCACACACCTGCCTGCTACAACCCCTGCACGCCACCACCCACACGCCTGTACACTCTGCCGCCACCACCACACACGCCTGTACACTCTGCCGCCACCACCACACACGCCTGTACACTCTGCCGCCACCACCACACACGCCTGTACACTCTGCCGCCACCACCACACACGCCTGTACACTCTGCCACCACCACACACGCCTGTACACTCTGCCACCACCACCACACGACCTGCCTGTACACTCTGCCACCACCACACACGCCTGTACACTCTGCCGCCACCACACACGCCTGTACACTCTGCCGCCACCACACACGCCTGTACACTCTGCCGCCACCACACACGCCTGTACACTCTGCCGCCACCACACACGCCTGTATACTCTGCCGCCACCACACACGCCTGTACACTCTGCCGCCACCACACACGCCTGTATACTCTGCCGCCACCAGCACAGACGCCTGTATACTCTGCCACCACCACACATGCCTGTATACTCTGCCACCACCACAGACGCCTGTATACTCTGCCGCCACCACCACACCCGCCTGTATACTGTGCCGCCACCACCACAACCGCGCCGCAAGTGCTCGCACTCAGCCAGCGACTCGCAATGCGGCGCGATTGCGGTAATCCTTATGGGGATTACCGCAACCGCGCCGCAAGTGCTCGCAGTCAGCCAGCGAGTCGCAATGCGGCGCGGTTGCGGTAATGTTTATGGAAGCGGCCATTGCGAGACGCTGGCCGAAAATAGAACCAGAGGCTCGGCCACAAAGCTACCGATTTCCCGCTGAGGCTAACGACTCGCTACCTGAGCGGGAAATCGCTAGTTTTGTGGCCGAGCCTCTGGTTCTATTTTCGGACAGCGGCTCGCAATGGCCGCTTCGCGGCCATTGCTCGTACGTGGTGACGTCACGGCCAGCGGCTCGCAATGGCCGCTTCGCGGCCAATGCTTCGCCGTGATGACGTCACAGAGTGTGACATAGCCACGGCACGTCAGGGGCCGACATGAAAATGCCTACGGCAATTATAGAGTAGATATAATATAATATCTATTGTATGTATACAGAGTATATATACATGGTGCATCTATAGATATGGTGAATATATATATATATATATATATACACCTAAGTGTATAGATGCATCATATCTCTAGATGCGTCATATATATACTGTATATATAAAGTGGATGCAGCTAATATATAGTGTGTATATATATATATATATATATATATATATATATATATATATATATGATCCATCTACTGTATATATACAGTATATATATACAGTATATATATATGGTGCATCTATAGATATGATAAGTCTCAATATATATATTGAGCGGCCATTGCGAGTCGCTGGCCGAAAATAGAACCAGAGGCTCGGCCACAAAGCTAGCGATTTCCCGCTCAGGTAGCGCGAGCAATGGCCGCGAGGCCATTGCGAGTCGCTACCTCAGCTGCTGCACCTGCCGCAAGTCCCACTATACTTTCAATGGGGATTCATTGCGAGTCGCTGTGTAGCGCGAGCAATGGCCGCGAGGCCATTGCGAGTCGTTACACTTGCGGCACGCTTGCGGTAATCCTCATACAAAGTATAGTATTCTAGACACCCGATGCATTTGCATCGGGCTCACAGCTAGTATATATATATATATCTACTTATATAATCCGCAGTTGGGATTTCGGGCACTGTAGCCCAATCCCAACATGCTTTGCGCGGGACTGCGAGTGATGACGCGCAGCGTCATCACGAGCCGCAGACCCGCACTACTCTAAAAAAAAAAAAATCCTCACCTCTACCCGAGCCCGCGCTGTCTCCCGCCGTCTCCCGCCGTCTTCTGCCGTGTTCCGCTAGGCTCCCGGTGCCTGCAGTGATCTTCTATCTACTGAGACTGAAGGACCTGTGGTGATGTCAGAGTCACGTGACACCAGCTTACTCCAGGCAAATCGCGGGTCACGTGACTCTGACATCACCACAGGTCCTTCAGTCTCAGTAGATAGAAGATCACTGCAGGCACCGGGAGCCTGCACACCCACCGGGAGCCTAGCGGAACACGGCAGAAGACGGCGGAACACGGCAGAAGACGGCGGGGGCTCGGGGTGAGGTGAGCATAATCTTTTTTTATTTTTTTTAACCCCTGCCTTGCACGAGCGCACCACAGACACCTGTATACTCCACCACCACACACGCCTGTACACTCTGCCACCACCACAGACGCCTGTATACTCCACCACCACACACGCCTGTATACTCTGCCACCACACACGCCTGTACACTCTGCCACCACACACGCCTGTACACTCTGCCACCACACACGCCTGTACACTCTGCCACCACCACAGACGCCTGTATACTCCACCACCACACACGCCTGTATACTCTGCCACCACACACGCCTGTACACTCTGCCACCACACACGCCTGTACACTCTGCCGCCACCACCACACACGCCTGTACACTCTGCCGCCACCACCACACACGCCTGTACACTCTGCCGCCACCACCACACACGCCTGTACACTCTGCCGCCACCACCACACACGCCTGTACACTCTGCCACCACCACACACGCCTGTACACTCTGCCACCACCACACACGCCTGTACACTCTGCCACCACCACACACGCCTGTACACTCTGCCGCCACCACACACGCCTGTACACTCTGCCGCCACCACACACGCCTGTACACTCTGCCGCCACCACACACGCCTGTACACTCTGCCGCCACCACACACGCCTGTATACTCTGCCGCCACCACACACGCCTGTACACTCTGCCGCCACCACACACGCCTGTATACTCTGCCGCCACCAGCACAGACGCCTGTATACTCTGCCACCACCACACATGCCTGTATACTCTGCCACCACCACAGACGCCTGTATACTCTGCCGCCACCACCACACCCGCCTGTATACTGTGCCGCCACCACCACACCCGCCTGTATACTCTGCCGCCAACACCACACACGCCTGTATACTCTGCCGCCACCACCACACACCAACTGCCTGTATACTCTGCCGCCACCACCACACACGCCTGTATACTCTGCCGCCACCACCACACACGCCTGTATACTCTGCCGCCCCACCACACACGCCTGTATACTCTGCCACCACCACACACGCCTGTACACTCTGCCACCAGCACAGACGCCTGTATACTCTGCCACCACCACACATGCCTGTATAATCTGCCACCCACCTTCACACACGCCTGTACACTCTGCCACCACCACACACGCCTGTACACTCTGCCACCACCACACACGCCTGTACACTCTGCCACCACCACACACGCCTGTATACTCTGCCGCCACCACACACACGCCTGTATACTCTGCCACCACCACACACGCCTGTATACTCTGCCACCACCACACACGCCTGTATACTCTGCCACCACCACACACGCCTGTATACTCTGCCACCACCACACACGCCTGTATACTCTGCCACCACCACACACGCCTGTACACTCCCCACCACCCACACACACACCTGTACACTCTGCCACCACCACACACACCTGTACACTCTGCCACCACCACAGACGCCTGTATACTCTGCCGCCACCACCACACTGCCTGTATACTCTGCCGCCACCAGCACAGACGCCTGTATACTCTGCCGCCAACCAGCACACAGACGCCTGTATACTCTGCCACCACCACACATGCCTGTATACTCTGCCGCCACCAGCACAGACGCCTGTATACTCTGCCACCACCACACATGCCTGTATACTCTGCCGCCACCAGCACAGACGCCTGTACACTCTGCCGCCACCACCACACACGCCGGTATACTCTCCACCACCACACACGCCTGTATACTCTGCCGCACACACCACCACACACGCCTGTATACTCTGCCACCACCACACACGCCTGTATACTCTGCCGCCACCACCACACACGCCTGTATACTCTGCCCCACCACAACACGCCTGTATACTCTGCCACCACCACACACGCCTGTATACTCTGCCACCACCACACACGCCTGTATACTCTCCACCACCACACACGCCTGTATACTCTCCACCACCACACACGCCTGTAACTCTGCCACCACCACACACGCCTCTCTACACTCTGCCACCACCACACAACGCCACCGCTGTATACTCTGCCACCACCACACATGCCTGTATACTCTGCCACCACCACACACGCCTGTACACTCTGCCACCACCACACACGCCTGTACACTCTGCCACCACCACACACGCCTGTACACTCTGCCACCACCACACACGCCTGTATACTCTGCCGCCACCACCACAGACACCTGTATACTCTGCCACCACACAGATGCCTGTATACTATGCCACCACAGACACCTATATACTCTGCCACCACCACCACACACACCTGTATACTCTGCCACCACCACCACACACGCCTGTATACTCCACTACCCACAGACCCACCTGTATACTCTGCTACCCACAGAGCCGCCTGTATACTTTACTACCCACAGAGTCACCTGTATAATCTCCTACCCTCAGAGCCGTCTGTATACTCTGCTACCCACAGACCCGCCTGTATACTCTGCTACCCACAGAGCCCCCTGTATACTCTGCTACCCACTGGCCCGCCTGTATACACACAATTCATTTCACCCTGCTCCCGATGCAATTGCATCGGGCCTTTTTACTAGTATATATATATACAAGTGTATAGAGGCATCACATATATACTGTATATATACAGTAGATGCATAATCTATATTATATATAGATATACACTATATATATATTATATATAGATGCATCCACTGTATATATGCAGTATATATATGATCCATCTATACACTTGTGTATATATATATTGAGACTTATATCTATAGATGCACCATATATATATACTGTATATATACATTATATATATGGTGCATCTATAGATATGATGAATCTATATATATATACACAAGTGTATAGATGCATGACATAAATACTGTATATATACAGTAGATGCATTGTATATATTATATATAGATATACACTATATATATAATATATATAGATGCAAACACTGTATATATGCAGTATATATATGATCCATCTATACACTTGTGTCTGTGTGTGTGTATATATATATATATATATATATATATAATACCTAGCTGTATATACAGACATACATATCAATATACACACATTATCTATGTATATATGTGCATGTGTATATATATATATACTTGTGTGTGTATATATATGTATGTATACAGGGGTGGATTAAGGGTAGCCTGGGCCCGGGGCTGTTCAGACTCTGTGGGCCCCCCCGGGTCATGTGACTGGGGTCATGTGACGGGGTCATGTGACGGCATCATGTGACGGGGTCATGTGACGGGGTCGCGGGAGTCATGTGACGGAGGTTATCATATACCTGAAATAGATTAGTCCAGAAAAATAGTTGCTGAGTGAAACTCTAACCTGTCAAACATCCATTGATCTGGTCAATTTACCCTTCAGTTAGGAGGAAAAAAAAAAACCCTTTAAGCCATAGTATTGAGCAGTCCATTAGAAGGAGGCTATTATGCCCTGACTGCCCCTGTACTCAGAATAAATAACTTATAAATATCTCGAACAGTGTGCACCCTGAATGATAATCACCTGTTACCAGTCTGATGGACTTGCTTGCAGATTGGTCCGTCCCGCCTCCTCGCGGTCCGACAGCGTCTTCTTCTGAATGATGTAGATAACGCCTCCTGTCACCTGCGTTATCCACGTAACCACGTCCAATTTTCCCATTGCCTATGCTACGCCTATACCTCTCCGGCTTGTGCAGGTGCACTGTGCTCCATCATGGGGTTATCCTACAAGTTTTAAAATCTCAGTAATGTCACCATACATCACATGCAGCAGACTGGGAGCCTGGAGCCATGTGCAGAGACCCCTGCGGTTCGTGCATGAGTAGATGAGTTTTACATTGTAGCTGCAGTAGGGCAGAGCACGGTGCGTTTGCGCAAGCTAGAGAGGCATCTGCACAGACGTGAGATGGGAAAGTGGGACGTGGATAACAAAGGCGTGATCCATATCATTCAGAAGAAAAGGCTGTCGGACGGTGACGAGAGGCTGAATGGACCAATCTGCAAGCAAGAATTTCAGACCGGTAGGTAACAGGTTAGAATACAGGGTGCTGGATTTTTATAAGTTATTTATTCTGTGTACAGGGGGCATTCAGGGCATAATAGCTTGTTTCTTATAATGCAGCATCAGCGTGTGCACGAGGCCTTACAGATACTGAGGTAACAACTCACCAAATACTCAGCATGTGCACGAGGCCTTACAGATACTGAGGAGAAAACTCACCAAATACTCAGCGTGTGCACGAGGCCTTACTAATACTGAGGTAACAACTCACCAAATACTCAGCATGTGCACGAGGCCTTACAGACACTGAGGTAACAACACACCAAATACTCAGCGTGTGCACGAGGTCTTACAAATACTGAGGTAACAACTCACCAAATACTCAGCGTGTGCACGAGGTCTTACAAATACTGAGGTAACAACTCACCAAATACTCAGCGTGTGCACGAGGCCTTACAGACACTGAGGTAACAACACACCAAATACTCAGCGTGTGCACGAGGCCTTACAAATACTGAGGTAAAAAACACCAAATACTCAGCATGTGCACGAGGTCTTACAAATACTGAGGTAACAACTCACCAAATACTCAGCGTGTGCACGAGGTCTTACAAATACTGAGGTAACAACTCACCAAATACTCAGCGTGTGCACGAGGTCTTACAAATACTGAGGTAACAACTCACCAAATACTCAGCGTGTGCACGAGGTCTTACAAATACTGAGGTAACAACTCACCAAATACTCAGCGTGTGCACGAGGCCTTACAAATACTGAGGTAAAAACTCACCAAATACTCAGCATGTGCACGAGGCCTTACAGATACTGAGGAGAAAACTCACCAAATACTCAGCGTGTGCACGAGGCCTTACAGATACTGAGGGAAAAAAAAATCACCAAATACTCAGCATGTGCACGAGGCCTTACAGACACTGAGGTAACAATACACCAAATACTCAGCGTGTGCACGAGGTCTTCCAAATACTGAGGTAACAACTCACCAAATACTCAGCGTGTGCACGAGGTCTTACAAATACTGAGGTAACAACTCACCAAATACTCAGGGTGTGCACGAGGCCTTACAGACACTGAGGTAACAACACACCAAATACTCAGCGTGTGCACGAGGTCTTACAAATACTGAGGTAACAACTCACCAAATACTCAGCGTGTGCACGAGGTCTTACAAATACTGAGGTAACAACTCGCCAAATACTCAGCGTGTGCACGAGGTCTTACAAATACTGAGGTAACAACTCACCACATACTCAGCGTGTGCACGAGGCCTTACAAATACTGAGGTAAAAACTCACCAAATACTCAGCATGTGCACGAGGCCTTACAGATACTGAGGTAAAACCCACCAAATACTCAGCGTGTGCACGAGGCCTTACAGATACTGAGGTAAAAACTCACCAAATACTCAGCGTGTGCACGAGGCCTTACAGATATTGAGGTAAAAACTCACCAAATACTCAGCATGTGCACGAGGCCTTACAGATACTGAGGTAAAACCCACCAAAATACTCAGCGTGTGCACGAGGCCTTACAGATAGCGAGCAATAAACTGACCAAATACTCAGCGTGTGCACGAGGCCTTACAGATACTGAGGGAAAAACTCACCAAATACTCAGCGTGTGCACGAGGCCTTACAAATACTGAGGTAAAAACTCACCAAATACTCAGCGTGTGCATGAGGCCTTACAGATACTGAGGTAAAAACTCACCAAATCGTCAGGTACAGAAGGAATAAGGGCACCAGAGCCGACAGCTCGCCGGGCGGACCAAGTTAGGAGCACTCAGGCAGTAGACCGAGGGTGCCAGTCCTAGAGCACAACAGCAGTGGACGATTCTTGAAAGCAGAGATGGCACTCGCCCGAGTCTTAATCGGTGCTTTAATGAGGGAACGTGTACATTCAAGGCAGGGAGGGGAGGACGGAGCTACTGACGACGGCACCGTTTCGCACTTGTGTGCTTCCACTGACCCGTGGAAGCACACAAGTGCGAAACGGTGCCGTCGTCAGTAGCTCCGTCCTCCCCCTCCCTGCCTTGAATGTACAAAAACTCACCAAATACTCAGCGTGTGCACGAGGCCTTACAGATAGCGAGGAAAAAACTGACCAAATACTCAGCGTGTGCACGAGGCCTTACAAATACTGAGGTAACAACTCACCAAATACCCAGCGTGTGCACGAGGCCTTACAGATAGCGAGGAAAAAACTGACCAAATACTCAGCGTGTGCACGAGGTCTTACAATTACTGAGGTAAAAACTCACAAAATACACAATGTACGCACCCACTACCCCTCCACCTTGGATAGACATGTGAAATACCTCTACATGTTGTATGTGCCCCTCTATGTGGATATTTGTCTTGAACCATGAATGCATGGACTCCATACGTACATGATCCAAGCAAGATAGCCACTTATTAGAGGGGCACATGATACACCATGTAGAGCCATTTCACATGTTTCTGTATTATCCAAGATGGTGGGGCACACCACTCCAGTGATTAAGGGGCCTTTCACATCAGCGGTTTTGCTGATGTGCGGCCGATTCGGCAGGTGGCGCCGGATCAGCTGCCTAACGGCCGACTCGCGGTCCAGATGCGGCAAGCCCTATGCATTGTCTATGGGGCTTGCGGTCCGGTGCGGCAAGTGCCTGAGGCGGACGATCCGGCATATGCGGCGCCACCTGCTGGAAAGGCCCAAACATCAGCTAAACACTGATGTGAAAGCAGCGTTCGTTAGGCCCCTTTCACATCACCGTGTCTTTCAAATTGCGGCAGATCCAGCAGATTTACCACATTTGCTGCCTAATAGCCGTTGCGACGATGGATGACAACGTGGTCAACAGCGTTTTTTTTCCCACCGCCGCAAATGCCGGACTTGCCGCACCCAGCAGAACCGCACTTGCCGCACCAAACCGCAAGCCCCATAAACAATGCATGGGGCTTGCTGCAAGTGTGCCGCAAGTGCGGCCGTTAGTCAGCAGATGCGGTAAATCTGCCGGATCTGCCACAATCTGAAAAAAAGCAGATGTGAAAGGGGCCTTAGTACACAAATCATTTAATTACTGCTTACATTCTTTTTACACTGACTGAGTCCTCCCTGCCATGCAGCAGCCACCAGGTCTGGCTGGCAGTGCACACACAGAGCACAGCCACAGGCAGCAGCTGCAGCAGCAGGGCAGGAGTCATGAGTGGACATATCACTCACCTCTCTGTCACACAGGCACGTCCTCTCTCTGCTCTGTGTCGGCATTAGGTGACGGTCCCTCTCCTCAGACTCCCTCTCTTCATGCAGGCGGCGACCCAGGAGGTGGTGGACGGCGGTCGGCGGGTGAGACACAGACTCAGTCAGGAGGACGGAGGAGTCTGCTCAGCCTCAGTCGAGATCAGCTGCCTGCCTGGGTCTGGGTCCTCCTAGAGTAGGAGGATTCAGCAAAGCCTGGTCGGGCCCGGCAGAATCAGCATAGCAGGGCGGACAGCGGCAGCCGGGAATCGGGAGAACAATGCTGCCAGCAGAGGCCGCTGGGACTATAGGAGTGGGAGCAACATCCGCAGGCAGCTACCACCGGTACGCACACCTTGTAAGCACACAGCTCCACATGCTCCATACATACATGGCTCCGCTCCGTACACCTAGTACACACTCAACACTGCTCCATACACCTCGTACACATGGCTCAGCTCTGTAC
Source organism: Allobates femoralis (assembly GCA_033576535.1). Classification (NCBI taxonomy): domain Eukaryota; kingdom Metazoa; phylum Chordata; class Amphibia; order Anura; family Aromobatidae; genus Allobates; species Allobates femoralis. Next base: position 41,666 of record JARQOC010000174.1, on the reverse strand, counting down.
ACCTCGTACACACTTGGCTTTGCTCTGTACACCTTGTACGCATGCGGCTCTGCTCCATACACCTTGTACACACTCGGCTCGCTCCATACACTTCATACACACTCGGCTTTGCTCCGTACACCTCTTACGCACTCGGCTCTGCTCCGAACACCTCGTACACGCTCGGCTCCATACACATGCGGCTCCGCTCCATACACCTAGTACATACGCGGCTCTGCTCCATACACCTCGTACACACGCGGCTCCGCTCCATACACCTTGTACACATGCGGCTCGGCTCCGTACACCTCGTACACACGTGGCTCTGCTCTGTACACCTCGTACACATGCAACTCCACTCCGTATACCTTGCACACACACGGCTCTGCTCCGTACACACGCGGCTCTGCTCCGTACACACTCGGCTCTGCTCCGTACACCTCATACACATCTGGCTCCACTCCGTACTCCTCATACACACACGGCTCTGCTCCGAACACACTCGGCTCCGCTCCGTACACCTCGTACACACGCGGCTCTGCTCCGTACACCTCATACACATGTGGCTCCACTCCGTACACCTTGTACACATGCGGCTCTGCTCCATACACCCTGTACACACTCGGCTCAGCTCCATACACCTCGTACACACGCGGCTCTGCTCGGTGCACCTCGTACACACACGACTCCGCTCCACACACCTTGTACATACATGGCTCCGCTCCATACACCGTGTACACACATAGCTCTGCTCCATACACTTCCTACACATGCGGCTTGGCTCTGTACACCCTGTACACACTTGGCTCCGCTCTGCGCTCCGTACACCTTGTACACACTCGGCTCTGCTCCGTACACCTCGTACACGTGGCTCTGCTCCGTACACACTCAGCTCTGCTCCATACACCTCATACACATGTGGCTCCTCTCCGTACACCTCGTTTACATGCGGCTCCGCTCCGTACACCTCGTACACACGCGGCTCTGCTCTGTACACCTCGTTTACATGCGGCTCCGCTCCGTACACCTCGTACACACGCGGCTCTGCTCCGTACACCTCGTACACACTCAGCTCTGCTCCATACACCTCATACACATGTGGCTCCGCTCCGTACACCTCGTTTACATGCGGCTCCGCTCCGTACACCTCGTACACACGCGGCTCTGCTCTGTACACCTCGTTTACATGCGGCTCCGGTCCGTACACCTTGCACACACTCGGCTCCGCTCCGCACACCTCGTACACACACACTCAGCTCTGTACACCTCGTACACACACGGCTCCGCTCCATACACCTCGCACACACTCAGCTCTGTACACCTCGTACACACACGGCTCCGCTCCGTACACCTCGCACACACTCAGCTCTGTACACCTCGTACACACTCGGCTCCACTCCATTCACCTCGTACAAACATGGCTCCGCTCTGTACACCTAGTACACACTCAGCTCTGCTACATCCACACTGTAAATCCCTCCTGAGTCCTGACCCCACACATAACCTTCATCTCATCTTCTTCACCTCTCCAGCACCATGACAACCATCACAGAGTGGAGGCCTGCATAACGAGGAGCTGATCATGTGATCCCTGACTCCTCCCCTCCATTCACATCATCACAGGTCCTGTGAGCACAGGTCCTCCTGTGCCCTGTGCGGCTCTGCATGCAGGTGGGCTCACACTGCGGGGGGGGGGAGTGTAAACACACACAGCGGCAGCGGCGGCCGGGACTGTAGGAGAGAGAGCGGCATCAGCAGGTGGCCGCGTCACCATCAGGCCCCTGCGGTTGCCGCTCCCTGTCAACTAGCACCTCATGGATGCTGTGCCTGCGTGCAGAGTGCTGTGTGATGGCGCCGTGGCGGATTATAATGGGGCAATTTACCCCCTGGACTGCGGGCCCCTAGACACCATTGGGCCCGGGGCAAAAGCCCATATTGACCTCATTATAATCCGCCACTGTATGTATATATATTTTGTAGAGAGAGAGACTGAGGGTGAGAGGGTCTGTGAGTTTTGTGTAACGCTGGGACCTGGGTGACGCAGTAAACTTCACCTGAGGTCAGAGTTAATCCTCGTCAATCATTCTGACCTCAGGTGATCTACACTGATGTCACCCTGTTCACATCGGTAACAGAAAACTCACTCTATGTGGGTCACGCTGTGAAGTGGGAAGTTTCACATGAGGTCAGAGAAACACATTGCTTTATCCGACCTCAGGTGACACAGACCATGAACTCTCCCCCTTCACTGCACGAGCCTTCAAATATAATTTTTAGGGAATCTTCACTAACGGACGGACCTCTACCAGGATCCTGGATGGGTATGTGGGAGTAATAAAGATGGAGTCAAAATACGTGTTTGTGTTTTTTGTTGTAATAAAAAAATTTTCTCGGTGTTGTGTCTTCTTTACTACTAAATAGAGATTCATAATGGCCGTGTCTAACATTGGCACGACATTATAAATCTCGGGCTTAGTGCCAGCTGCTAAAAGAAAGGTGGCATTAACCCCTTATTACCCAGTCTGCCACCGCCACAGGGCAGCTGGAAGAGCTGGGTACAGCTCCAGAATATTGCGCTTCTATAAATGCGCAATTTTCTGGGGCGGCTGCGAGCTGCAATTCTCAGCGGGGGTGGCCCAGAATGCTTGGGCCTCCCTACGCTGGGGATTCCAGCCCTCAGCTGCCTAGTTGTACCTGGCTGGCAAAGAAAAATGCGGCGAAGCCCCACGCCGTTTTTTTTCTTGTCAGCCAGGTACACCTAGGTAGTTGGGGGTGGATGGCAGCTCCTAGCTGCCTAGTTGTACCTGGCTGGCAAAGAAAAATGTGGCGAAGCCCCACGCCGGTTTTTTTCTTGCCAGCCAGGTAGACCTAGACAGCTGTGGGCTGCCATCCACCCCCTACTACCTAGGTGTACCTGGCTTGCATAAAAAAATGGCATCTGTCTTCACCACATTTTTCTTTGCGAGCCAGGTACAACTAGTCAGCTGGGGGTGGATGGCAGCTCCCAGCTGCCTAGTTGTACCTGGCTGGCAAAGAAAAATGCGGCGAAGCCCCACGCCGTTTTTTTTCTTGTCAGCCAGGTACACCTAGGTAGTTGGGGGTGAATGGCAGCTACCAGCGACCTAGTTGTACCTGGCTAGTAAAGGAAAATGCAGCAAAGCCACATGCCATTTTTTTCTTGCCAGCCACATACAACTAGTCAGCTTGCCAGCCACATACCTAGGTGTACCTGGCTGGCAAGAAAAAAAAACGGCATGGGGCTTCGCCGCATTTTTCTTTGCCAGCCAGGTAATAATGCTAATAATAATGCTAATAATGCTAATAAGAATGCTAATAATGTTAATAATTATGCTATTAATGCTAATAATAATGCTAATAATGCTAATAATAATGCTAATTATTATGCTATTAATGCTAATAATAATGCTATTAATGCTAATAATAATGCTAATAATGCTAATAATAATGCTAATAATGCTAATAATTATGCTATTAATGCAAATAATAATGCTAATAATGCTAATAATAATGCTAATAATAATGCTAATAATGCTAATAATTATGCTATTAATGCTCATAATTATGCTATTAATGCTAATAATAATGCTAATAATGCAAATAATAATGCTAATAATGCTAATAATTATGCTATTAATGCTAATAATAATGCTAATAATGCTAATAATATTGCTAATTAATGCTAATAATTATGCTATTAATGCTAATAATAATGCTAATTAATGCAATAATAATGCTAATAATGCTAATAATTATGCTATTAATCCTAATAATTAATGCTATTAATGCTAATAATAATGCTAATAATGCTAATAATTATGCTATTAATGCTAATAATTGCTATTAATGCTAATAATAATGCTAATAATCTAATAATTATAGCTATTAATGCTAATAATAATGCTATTAATGCTAATAATAATGCTAATAATAATGCTAATAATTTGCTAATAATTATGCTATTAATGCTAATAATTATGCTATTAATGCTATTAATAATGCAATATAAAACGCTAATGTAATTAATGGGAAATAGCGGATAATGAGAGTATAATGTCTATTAATAATAAATAATTGCAATAATAAATTAAATAATTTAAAATAATTAACAATAATTAATAAATAATTAATAAAATAATAATAAAATTATAATGCAATAATAAGCTAAT
>JARQOC010000174.1:0-32500 GCA_033576535.1 Allobates femoralis | reverse complement strand
CTATATAGAGGAGATTCCCGGTTTCATGGTATTGGCAATATCTACAGTTTTTACATTTATAGTTGCCTACAGGTCTTCTTTTTTCTAACCAAGTTGTTTTTTTATCAGGGTTGATTCTATTTCTCACCATTAGGTCTTTCAAGTTGTTACATCTCCTGTACGCCAGCAATGGGGGACCTATACCAACAGACTGTAGCTCCCTATCCCTTTCTAGCACATGCCAAAACTTATTGATTGCCTTTGAAATTTTTTGGTACATAGGACCATATTTGAATGAGAAAACGAACCGTTTATTTTTCATATTGTCAAGGGTTTTCTTTTCTCGCTTTTTGTTAGAGAGCACCCTGTCTTTGGTCTCCTTTAACAACATATCGGGATAACCTCTATCTTTAAAATTCTGTTCTAGTTTTATCATTTGTTCTTCACAAATTGTAGTGGTGTTATTCATGCGTTTAATTCTCAGAAATTGGCCATATGGGAGAGCTTTTTTGGTGTGATAAGGATGGGCACTCTCATAGTGCAGCAGAGTGTTCGATGAGGTAGGTTTCCTATACAAAGATCTTATTAATGTGTCAGCCTCAAGTCTCAGTTTGACATCTAGAAACTCAATGTTTTTATTTCCAAAAGAGGAAGTAAAAACCATGTTGTAGTCATTATTCTCATTAATGTACGTGACGAATGAAGAAAACACACTCTCCTCACCTTCCCAAACGATGAAGATGTCATCTACATAACGAATAAATAGTTTAATATGTTTCAGGTAGGGATTACAGTTATTGTAGATAACGTGGTCCTCGAAATGGGCCAGGAAGAGGTTGGCTAAAGTACAAGAGACCGGAGTCCCCATGGCTGTCCCTGAGATTTGTCTGTACCAATTATCATCAAAAGAGAACGCATTATGAGTCAGAATAAATTGTATAGATTCACAGATGAATTCAATTAATAATTCATCCTGACCTTCTACCTGGAGTATCTCTCTTATTACAGATACAGCCAAGTTTTGTGGGATCCGGGTATAGAGACTCTCCACGTCAATGGACGCCATACTAAACCCGGAGTGCCACTCAAATTCATCAATCACTTTAACAAAATCTCCCGAATCTTTAATGTATGATGGTATCTTTTTTAAGAGGGGTCAGAGTAACCAATCCATATATTGCGATAGGGGTTCCGTTACAGAACCAATCCCGGACACAATAGGGCGTCCGGGCGGGTTAATCAAAGATTTATGTATTTTTGGTAAATAATACCAAAAAGGCTTTTTTGGGAATTCATGAATTAATTTTTCTGCTTGTTTTTTAGTAATAGCATTGTTGCTGACATATTTCCTCAATAAATTTCTCAGTTCGACATTAAATTTGTGGGTTGGGTCACTTGGTAGCTTTATATACGAATCTGCAGAGCTCAATTGTCTCATAGCTTCAACTATATAATCTACCTTTTTTATTAAAACCACCCCACCACCTTTATCCGCTTTTTTGACTAAGGTGTCTTCCCACTTGAGGATTGTGTCTAGTGCTATTTTTTCTTTTTTTGATAAATTTGACTTAGGGCACGGATATATTAGAGCCTTTATTTCTTTGCAGACCATCTCCTCAAATAGGTCGACACTGTTGCCAGGTGATACAGGTGGGTAGAAATCTGACTTCACTCCTCCTGAAAAAAAACATTTATCTTTATCGATCCTCTCACTCTCTCTGCCACTCATTAAACATGGATCTGTGTCTAACAATAACGCTACTTCCTCATTAACTTCTTTCAAAGAATTCTCATTGGCAAAAAAACCCAGTGCTCCTATTTTTATTGGTTTTACGATGCTACCACTCCTCTGTGTTTCTCTATCCCCTCTTTTTGATTTTTATTACATGAAAAATGTTTAAATAAATGTATTTTTCTCGTTGCCTTATATAAATCGACTCTGAATTCTGTGTAGTCAAAGGGCTCTTCTACACAGTAATTCAGGCCTTTTTTTAACAAGGTGTCCATGTCCTGGGTAATGATTTTATCTGTTAGATTAAAGATTTTAATTTCATCTTCAATATGACTCAATGGGTTCAGTCCCTCCATGATACAGTCTTTCTCTTCCCGTAAGGGGGACCTCCTTCTTCTTCCTCTACCTCTTCCCCTTCTTGTCCTTCTTCTAAAGGGTCTTTTTCTGCATAGTTGAATCTTTTTGTTTGTGGTCTTTGATCACTGTCACTTGTATTATCGTATGTCTCACTTTCACTTGAGCTTAAATGTTTATTTTTGTTCTTCTTCTTCTTCTTTTTAACTCCTCTATTATCTCCCTTGGGGGTATAGGGCGATTTCGGTGGATATTTAGGAGTTCCAGCAGGGCCACTATTAGGCTTTCTATTATTTTTATTCCTATTCCTAAAAGGAGTAGCATTGGGTGGCTTCCCCCCTGTGAATACGTTGCCAGACTCGTAGTCTTGCTTATCCCTCAAAAACTTTTCCCTTTTCTTCTCTTTAATATCAGATTGTAGAGGGATAAGCTTTTTGTCAAGTTTTTTGAGGAAATTATTCCATTCTTGTTTGGTCTTGTATCTACTTTCTAGCTCCGTTCTTAATGATCTTAATTGAGAATTGATTTTCACATGCTCTTTTTCATTCTGCTTCAGAACCAGCTTTAGTAAATTAACCGAGCTGGCTTCTAGCAGATTTTGCCACTCCTTTACAAAACTTGCATCCTCTTTTCCAAATGCCATAGCCTTAATTAGCCTTAAACCTCTTGGAATTCTCTTACACATCACATATCCTTTCAAAGACTGTATTGTCCAAAAAGCTTTGATCTCGCGTTCCGCAAGATTTTGTATTCGTTGCTCCAAGCTTTTAGTACTCAATAACGAGGAAACTTCATCTGTGTTGCATTCTGCAAAAAACCTTTCTGCATCCTCCCTCCCTGCAGAGATTGATCTTGATAAACCTCCTGCAGCACTGATTGCCGATGCATTCGGCTCCACATCCATACTTGGTGGATTTAGAGAGCCTATTAATGCACTTACAGTTGTGCTCACGGTTGAAAAAAGTCACAGTCTTATCCGAAAAATAGAAAAAAACCGGGCACTAACAAGATGTGCATAAGACTCCTGCCACTCTCGTGGCTGATAGCTGCAGGTAGCCTGGCGGTGCTGGCATGTAAATAGGTCCACAATGCGTAATATCAGGTAAGAAGGAACCGTCGTCCACCTCTCTGCACCCCCTCCCTGCTATGCTGCTGTATCGCAACGATTGATATGGACAATAAAGACTGAAAAAAACCCTGCTTCGGTGAGTGCGGCTATTTCCTTCTTACCTGATATTACACATTGTGGACCTATTTACATGCCAGCACCGCCAGGCTACCTGCAGCTATCAGCCACGAGAGTGGCAGGAGTCTTATGCACATATATATATATATATACATGCACACACACAGATATATACATGCACACACACACACATATATATATATACATGCACACACACACACACACATATATATATATACACATGCACACACACACACACATATATACATTTATACATGCACACACACACACACATATATATATATACATGCACACACACACACACACACACACATATATATATATACACATGCACACACACATATATATATACATGCACACACACACACACATATATATATACATGCACACACACATATATATAATCTAACTATATATATGTGTATATATATATATATATATATATATATATATATATAGATGCACATATGAAATGTGCCTAATCAGAGTGAATGTATATATGTGTGTGTAATCCATATGTACATGTGGATTACACACACATATATATGTGCTGGTTTGGGAGGGAGGGGCCGCCGATACTCACCTTCCGAAGACGCTCCCGATCGTTGCCTAGCGACGCCGGGACTCGGCTTCGGCTTCACCAGGCGCACTACGCATGCGCGGACCGGAAATGACGCGGTCTCTGGCCTCGCGTCATGAATAGCGGGGCGGGATGATTTGAATGGGCTCCCCCGCTCTTCAAATCGATAATGCCGCCCATTAGGGCGTTAGGAAGGGAGCGAGGCGGGGGGAGCGCGGCTCTGGGGACACCGCCTTGCAGACAAGAGCCAACAGGAACGCCCCACAGACGGAGAAACTGTAAGTTTATAAAGTGGTTTATTCACCTTATATAAAGCCATATTAGGTCAGGCAGGGATGGTTAGGGAGCTAGTTAGGGTCTGTAGGGGCAGGTAGTGATAGGTTAGAGGCCATAGATTAGGTGACAGGTTCCCTTTAACAGGCAACACATTGACATTTCCCTGCCCATCATCAACATTGACATTTCTTGGCACATCATCAACATCATCATCAACATCATCATCAACATTATTACCATTCCCATTATCAACATTGACCTCACCCTTCACCTTATCCACATTGACATTACCCTTCGCATGATCAACCTGGACATTACCCTTCACATTATCGACCAGGACATTACCCTTCACATGATCAACCTGGACATTACCTGACATGTCATACCAAGGTGGGTTATCAGGAACATAATGTGCAACCAACTGCCCCAAATCTATTCCCAATAACACATTGGCGGGGAGATTCTTGGTTACCCCAACCTCCCTCCACCCTCTTCCCATACCCCAGTCCAGATAAACTCGGGCCATGGGCAAATATCGGCGCTCACCCCCGATACCGGTGACAGTCAGTGTCTTTCCAGGGATGAGTTCATGACAATACACGTATTTGCGGCGGATGAGAGTTCGTTCTGCGCCAGAGTCTCTGAGCCCCACAGTGATGGTGTTACATACCGTGACTGACTGCAAGTTCTCCCGGGAACTCCCACCCGTACCACCCACCAAATAAATCGCAGCACTAGGCCCTGGGGCCTCAGATGAGAGGCTCTTCTTCTGCCTCTCCGGGCACATGGCACTCACATGTCCCGGTTGTCCACAGGTAAAACATTTGCGAACGTCAGCGGTCAGCCAAGTGCTGGCAGCTGGGACAGGGCTTCCGGAAGGTCGGCTGGCAGGGGCAGGGATGGCGGTCGTCGGCTTACCCCCTTTTCCGTTGGTGACGACCGGCTTCCGCACCTCCGGTCTCCGATTGGCCTCGCAGGTATCTGCGATCTGCGCTGCTTTGTTCGCACCTGGTGGCTCCCGATCCATCACGATTTGTCGTACCTCAGTGGGGCAAAGATGCAGGAACTGGTCTTTCACCATCAGACCCTTTATCTGCTCAAAGGTGGTCACTTCCAGTCCTTGGATCCACTGCTCAAAGTTGGTTCTGAGCCCGTGGACCACATCACTATAGCTGTCGTGTGGCCCATGCTGGAGGTTCCGGAACTTTCTACGGTACACCTCAGGGGTCAGGTTGTATTTCCTGATCAGAGCCTCTTTGATTGTCTCATAGTCCCCATCTAAGTCGGATGGGAGGTCAGCAAACACCTCCGCGGCTTTGCCTCTCAGTCCTGGGGCTTCATACAATGCCCACTGCTCACGGGGTAGATTGTATTGTCTGCAGGTTTTCTCAAACCCCCGAAGAAAAGTATCTAAGTCCGTGTCCTTCTCCATCACAGGGAAGTTTTCCAAACGCGGTCTCCTTAGATACCCCTCTCTACTTGGGCCATCTGAAGCTTGAACACTCTCTCGGCCTGGCGTTCTGCGGCCTCTCTCTCGGCCTGGCGTTCTGCGGCCTCTCTCTCGGCCTGGCGTTCTTCAGCCTCTCTCGCAGCCTGGGCGGCTTCTCTCTCAGCCCGGCGTTCTGCAGCAGCAGCCTGTTGGTACTGTAGAATAAGCCGCAGGCGCTGATTGGGATCGCTTGTTCCCAGCTGTTGTAAGACCATTTGTAAAGTCAAGTCCATAGACTCCTCAGAACCGGCATTGCTGGCACTTCCAGAGGGCATCTCCGGTGCAAGAACTGTCATTCCTTGGCCTGTCGGAGGTGGACTCTGTCTTTGATCAGGTGCTTCATCAGTCTGCGCCAAGTCACGCTCTGCCAAGGCGTGCGCCAGCATATCCTTGGACTTGTCGGCAGTCTCTATTCCTCTTTGCTCACAGAGGTTGATCAGAGTCTGCATGCTCTTCTTCTTGTATTGGGCTGCCATATCAATGAACAGCCTTTGCCAAATAAAAAATAGAAAAGAAAAACTGGGGAGGGAAACTGTTTGCAAGTATGTCTAAGTAGGCACTGAGTTGAACCTTGTAGAACTGGTGCATTCCTCGCAAGGACACCAATTCTTTAGTACAGGGAATAATTTCTTAAACCATGCACTAATGCTCTAATAGAAATAAATTCTATCCCACCGCTGCCACCAATTTGTCACGTACACACTTCTCAGCATGTAACTTGGGATTACGCCTGCAAGGTTTAATCTATCTCCTCTCACTCAATCCAGCACTCGACCTCTGTCCTAGGCTGAAAGGGAGCATCAATCACACCCCGACTCGCACCGTGCACCCCACTTCATACACACTGCCACCACTTACCAACATACAGGGTGATAAGTCCCTGAAATAATACTGTCAGCCTATTAACAGGATCACACACTTCTTAGGGCTATGAATCCTTTTAGAACATACAAGGTTTCAGCTTATTAAAGTTTTAAGCTTTAATATAAAAAGTACAGTGCTTACAGAAAAAGATTTAAAAATAGAAATAATAAAATGACATACACATATGCAAACAATGAAATATAAAGGAGAAACTTACAGAAACCTAAACTTTGCTTCTGTTGCCCGATGGGGAGAGCGGAGATTTGGAAAGAGGTTCACAGCAGCTTTCACTGACCCATCACTGTGACACTGCCCTGTAGCTGTGTGAGCCCAGATATAGACTCAGACTGGGGGGGTCAGATTCTAGACCGGCCTTCTAGTTTAACATTCTACTTCTAGGTCTATGATTGGGCGTTCACTCATTTAGCCATGCATATATTATGTTTTAAAAATGTTCTTTGTTTTCTAACTAGATGTCCTGATTTTGCTTCCCATCTGTGGGTCTCTTTGAGGTTCACTATTGGAGATTGTTTCTCTCCTATCTATGATCTTTCCCTTTGAAGCTATCTATGTGTGTGAATTTTGTTACTCTCTGCTTTCCCATCATGGCCCCCTGGGGAGACTGGAGTCAGTGTGACTGTGAAGTTAGTGTGTGCTTATATATATCAGGGGCCTCTTGTAGACTGACACGGGATTTAACCCCTTACTGTTTTAGTGTCCAGTCCCTGCGATACATATTTACTACACCAGGTATTTCACCATTGCTAAGCTGTACCCTGTGCACAGTGATGAGATACAAGCTGTGAGACCCTTGACTTCACCAGATACGGTGGAGGACAACAACTCCAAGGGACAGCAAGAGGACTGGTGTCAGCAACTCTATATTGGAACTGACTCCACTCCCACACATAAAAAGAATGGTGTCTATCGGGTAGTCAAGGAGTATGGATAGGTATTCAGTAAGCATCCACTTGATTTTGGTAGGATTAAAGGGGTACACTATAATATACCCACAGGTACATATCCACCAATCAAAGAGCGATACAGGCCTATTCCACCAGCACATTATTAGCGTGCCAAAGAGATGGTACAGGACATGAATGATGCAAGGGAGATAGTTGCAGTCCCTGGGCAGCTGCACTAGTCCTAGTCAAAAAGAAGGATGGCAGCATGAGAATGTATTTAGATTACAGGCAGATAAATCGCATAACGCATAGAGATGCTTACCCGTTACCCCGCATAGACTGCATTGAAGTCTGCTAATTACTTTTTAACCCTAGATCTCACTAGTGGGTATTGGCAGGTCTCCGTTGCAAAAGAAGGCCGTGAGAAGATGACGTTTACAACTCCCATAGGCTTGTGCGAGTTCAACAGTATGTCCTTCGGACTATGCAATGCACCTGGGATGTTCCAGAGGCTGATGGAATGCTGTCTGGGGCACAAAAACTTTGAGACTGTACTACTTTACCTAGATGATGTAATGAGGTGTACAATTCAGACTGTATCATAGAAATGGATATGGAAATGAACTGTGCACAGTCCACCACTGCCCCCTTGTGGACAAGTGCTGAAACAATCATAGAGGGTGGAAATCCCCCACCATCTCTTTTGTTTACCCAGGAAGTGAAAGGGCGGGAAGTCAGTATAGATCCAGAGCCGAACCAGAGAAGATCTGCCTGTGGATGTCCGTTGAAAGTGGACCACTTTGCTACACCTTGCCGGAAAAATCACCCCGCAGAGGCCCCTGTGACTGATCCTGGGCCACTGGACTTTGGTGCTGTGACTCTGGCCGCTCTGCAAAACCTTGCCCGCCGAGCACCCAGAGTGCATGTGCAGGGGCCGTGACCGACATAAGGGAGCCATTTGGCTGCTGTGATCTCCCTCCTGCTGCTCTGTGTGCCCTGAGACTGGGAGAGACATTAAAAGAAAAATTCTGTTACCTGCGGAAGGAGACCAAAGAAGAAGACTGAGGAGATCCCCAGGCCTGCTACGTGGGAGCGACATCTTCTTCTGTGATAGACTGGTACGTGATTTTAGGGAAAGTTAGGAAAGATACCTTCATTGTTGTGTTTTTTTCTTGCTGCGTTCCAGGCAGAAGTGAAGATTCAGAGACTCTAATATATACAAGTGCGCATATAGTTCGGTTGACTGTGATATAAACATGTTTGCCAGTAAAGAAACGTTATTATCGGTTAAACCTGAGTATGGGGATTCTGTTGAGAAAAATCATACACACACACCGCGGCCTTACCACCGGTCGCTTCATCTGGCGTAGTCGGCAGGATGTGTGATCAACAGAATCTCCTCCCGGTAGTAGCTTATAACCAGACTTATACTACGGTCTGCAGGTCCATATCCGGTGCCAGCACTCCGAACAGTGACACAGAAGAATTGAAGCAGATAGTAGCAGAGTTGCAGAAACAGATACTACAGCTACAGCTCAAGCTAGACCAACAGGCGGACAGGCAAGCGAGACAGCAACCCAGTCGGCCTATGGGAAGGTGCTGGACATGCGGCGACCCCCGCCATAGGGCAAACCGTTGTCCGCATCCTCCACCCGTGGTCCGATATACCAGAACCAGCAAGTCATGCCCCACAACAGCAGCCACCTTTAAACTAGACGCCCCAGCCAAAGCGATTCGCTCGGCAGGGGAGATCAGGGAAAAGGGTGTTGAAGAGACAGAGCCAGACCGATAAGCAAGTACTGGCCACTCGGGTCCAGGGGACGGTGAAGTGGTTTAATGTCCGCGATGGGTATGGCTTCATCAACAGGAATGACACAAAGGATGATGTGTTTGTACATCAGACTGCCATAAAGCGTAACAATTCTCGTAAGTTCCTCCGCAGCATTGGTGATGGGAGGTGGTACAGTTTGATGTTGTGAAGGGAGAGAAGGGTACAGAGGCCGCCGACGTCACCGGTCCTGGGGGTGTTCCCGTTAAAGGAAGCAGATTTGCCCCCAACCGGCGCCGCTACCGCCGGCGATCCTACTCTCCCCGGGTAGAAAACGTGACTGAGTTTATTGGAGATATTGTGAGCCCTGAACAAGGGAGCGAAGGTGAACGGGGGGATGACGGTTTCCCCCAACAGAGGTCCCTACTCCGCCGGAGATCATATCCTGTGATATCAAGGGCATCACTGATGCTTGGAGCGATGGTGTGTTGACAGGGACTGTAACCTTTAAGTGGTGGTATGTAATGAGGTGTACAATTCAGACTGTATCATAGAAATGGATATGGAAATGAACTGTGCACAGTCCCCACTGCCCCCTTGTGGACAAGTGCTGAAACAATCATAGAGGGTGGAAATCCCCCACCATCTCTTTTGTTTACCCAGGAAGTGAAAGGGCGGGAAGTCAGTATAGATCCAGAGCCGAACCAGAGAAGATCTGCCTGTGGATGTCCGTTGAAAGTGGACAACTTTGCTACACCTTGCCGGAAAAAATCACCCCGCAGAGGCCCCTGTGACTGATCCTGGGCCACTGGACTTTGGTGCTGTGACTCTGGCTACTCTGCAAAACCTTGCCGCCGAGCACCCAGAGTGCATGTGCAGGGGCCGTGACTGACATAAGGGAGCCATTTGGCTGCTGTGATCTCCCTCCTGCTGCTCTGTGTGCCCTGAGACTGGGAGAGACATTAAAAGAAAAATTCTGTTACCTGCGGAAGGAGACCAAAGAAGAAGACTGAGGAGATCCCCAGGCCTGCTACGTGGGAGCGACATCTTCTTCTGTGATAGACTGGTACGTGATTTTAGGGAAAGTTAGGGAAAGATACCTTCATTGTTGTGTTTTTTTCTTGCTGCGTACCGGCAGAAGTGAAGATTCAGAGACTCTAATATATACAAGTGCGCATATAGTTCGGTTGACTGTGATATAAACATGTTTGCCAGTAAAGAACGTTATTATCGGTTAAACCTGAGTATGGGGATTCTGTTGAGAAAAATCATACACACACACCGCGGCCTTACCACCGGTCGCTTCATCTGGCGTAGTCGGCAGGATGTGTGATCAACAGAATCTCCTCCCGGTAGTAGCTTATAACCAGACTTATACTACGGTCTGCAGGTCCATATCCGGTGCCAGCACTCCGAACAGTGACACAGAAGAATTGAAGCAGATAGTAGCAGAGTTGCAGAAACAGATACTACAGCTACAGCTCAAGCTAGACCAACAGGCGGACAGGCAAGCGAGACAGCAACCCAGTCGGCCTATGGGAAGGTGCTGGACATGCGGCGACCCCCGCCATAGGGCAAACCGTTGTCCGCATCCTCCACCCGTGGTCCGATATACCAGAACCAGCAAGTCATGCCCCACAACAGCAGCCACCTTTAAACTAGACGCCCCAGCCAAAGCGATTCGCTCGGCAGGGGAGATCAGGGAAAAGGGTGTGAAGAGACAGAGCCAGACCGATAAGCAAGTACTGGCCACTCGGGTCCAGGGGACGGTGAAGTGGTTTAATGTCCGCGATGGGTATGGCTTCATCAACAGGAATGACACAAAGGATGATGTGTTTGTACATCAGACTGCCATAAAGCGTAACAATTCTCGTAAGTTCCTCCGCAGCATTGGTGATGGGGAGGTGGTACAGTTTGATGTTGTGAAGGGAGAGAAGGGTACAGAGGCCGCCGACGTCACCGGTCCTGGGGGTGTTCCCGTTAAAGGAAGCAGATTTGCCCCCAACCGGCGCCGCTACCGCCGGCGATCCTACTCTCCCCGGGTAGAAAACGTGACTGAGTTTATTGGAGATATTGTGAGCCTGAACAAGGGAGCGAAGGTGAACGGGGGGATGACGGTTTCCCCAACAGAGGTCCCTACTCCGCCGGAGATCAATCCCTGTGATATCAACGGCCATCACTGCCTTGGAGCCGATGGTTGTTGACAGGGACTGTCAACCTTTAAGTGGTGGGGTATGTAATGAGGTGTACAATTCAGACTGTATCATAGAAATGGATATGGAAATGAACTGTGCACAGTCCACCACTGCCCCTTGTGGACAAGTGCTGAAACAATCATAGAGGGTGGAAATCCCCCACCATCTCTTTTGTTTACCCAGGAAGTGAAAGGGCGGGAAGTCAGTATAGATCCAGAGCCGAACCAGAGAAGATCTGCCTGTGGATGTCCGTTGAAAGTGGACCACTTTGCTACACCTTCCCGGAAAAATCACCCCGCAGAGGCCCTGTGACTGATCCTGGGCCACTGGACTTTGGTGCTGTGACTCTGGCCGCTCTGCAAAACCTTGCCCGCCGAGCACCCAGAGTGCATGTGCAGGGGCCGTGACCGACATAAGGGAGCCATTTGGCTGCTGTGATCTCCCTCCTGCTGCTCTGTGTGCCCTGAGACTGGGAGAGACATTAAAAGAAAATTCTGTTACCTGCGGAAGGAGACCAAAGAAGAAGACTGAGGAGATCCCAGGCCTGCTACGTGGGAGCGACATCTTCTTCTGTGATAGACTGGTACGTGATTTTAGGGAAAGTTAGGGAAAGATACCTTCATTGTTGTGTTTTTTTCTTGCTGCGTTCCAGGCAGAAGTGAAGATTCAGAGACTCTAATATATACAAGTGCGCATATAGTTCGGTTGACTGTGATATAAACATGTTTGCCAGTAAGAAACGTTATTATCGGTTAAACCTGAGTATGGGGATTCTGTTGAGAAAAATCATACACACACACCCGCGGCCTTACCACCGGTCGCTTCATCTGGCGTAGTCGGCAGGATGTGTGATCAACAGAATCTCCTCCCGGTAGTAGCTTATAACCAGACTTATACTACGGTCTGCAGGTCCATATCCGGTGCCAGCACTCCGAACAGTGACACAGAAGAATTGAAGCAGATAGTAGCAGAGTTGCAGAAACAGATACTACAGCTACAGCTCAAGCTAGACCAACAGGCGGACAGGCAAGCGAGACAGCAACCCAGTCGGCCTATGGGAAGGTGCTGGACATGCGGCGACCCCCGCATAGGGCAAACCGTTGTCCGCATCCTCCACCGTGGTCCGATATACCAGAACCAGCAAGTCATGCCCCACAACAGCAGCCACCTTTAAACTAGACGCCCCAGCCAAAGCGATTCGCTCGGCAGGGGAGATCAGGGAAAAGGGTGTGAAGAGACAGAGCCAGACCGATAAGCAAGTACTGGCCACTCGGGTCCAGGGGACGGTGAAGTGGTTTAATGTCCGCGATGGGTATGGCTTCATCAACAGGAATGACACAAAGGATGATGTGTTTGTACATCAGACTGCCATAAAGCGTAACAATTCTCGTAAGTTCCTCCGCAGCATTGGTGATGGGGAGGTGGTACAGTTTGATGTTGTGAAGGGAGAGAAGGGTACAGAGGCCGCCGACGTCACCGGTCCTGGGGGTGTTCCCGTTAAAGGAAGCAGATTTGCCCCCAACCGGCGCCGCTACCGCCGGCGATCCTACTCTCCCCGGGTAGAAAACGTGACTGAGTTTATTGGAGATATTGTGAGCCCTGAACAAGGGAGCGAAGGTGAACGGGGGGATGACGGTTTCCCCCAACAGAGGTCCCTACTCCGCCGGAGATCAATCCCTGTGATATCAACGGCCATCACTGCCTTGGAGCCGATGGTTGTTGACAGGGACTGTCAACCTTTAAGTGGTGGGGTATGTAATGAGGTGTACAATTCAGACTGTATCATAGAAATGGATATGGAAATGAACTGTGCACAGTCCACCACTGCCCCTTGTGGACAAGTGCTGAAACAATCATAGAGGGTGGAAATCCCCCACCATCTCTTTTGTTTACCCAGGAAGTGAAAGGGCGGGAAGTCAGTATAGATCCAGAGCCGAACCAGAGAAGATCTGCCTGTGGATGTCCGTTGAAAGTGGACCACTTTGCTACACCTTGCCGGAAAAATCACCCCGCAGAGGCCCCTGTGACTGATCCTGGGCCACTGGACTTTGGTGCTGTGACTCTGGCCGCTCTGCAAAACCTTGCCCGCCGAGCACCCAGAGTGCATGTGCAGGGGCCGTGACCGACATAAGGGAGCCATTTGGCTGCTGTGATCTCCCTCCTGCTGCTCTGTGTGCCCTGAGACTGGGAGAGACATTAAAAGAAAAATTCTGTTACCTGCGGAAGGAGACCAAAGAAGAAGACTGAGGAGATCCCCAGGCCTGCTACGTGGGAGCGACATCTTCTTCTGTGATAGACTGGTACGTGATTTTAGGGAAAGTTAGGGAAAGATACCTTCATTGTTGTGTTTTTTTCTTGCTGCGTTCCAGGCAGAAGTGAAGATTCAGAGACTCTAATATATACAAGTGCGCATATAGTTCGGTTGACTGTGATATAAACATGTTTGCCAGTAAAGAAACGTTATTATCGGTTAAACCTGAGTATGGGGATTCTGTTGAGAAAAATCATACACACACACCCGCGGCCTTACCATCGGTCGCTTCATCGATGTCATAGTGTCTGCAAAGTTCACCGCCTTTACGGATAACAATCCTTTACCATACTTGAAAACTGCAAAATTAGGTGCCATTGAGCATCGCTGGATGGCCAGGTTTTCCAATTTACTATTAAATACCAGGCCAGCCATAAACAATGCCAATGCTGATGCCTTGTCAAGGATGCCTCACTTGTCAGATGTGGGAGAAGATGTGGATGATGTCAATAAAATCTTCCTTTATGGAATAAAACTGTCCCAGAGACAGCTGAGATCGAATCAACACCCAGGTTTAATTCTCATATATGAGAAGACTGGATATTTACAATCACCAGTTATTGTTATAACATTGAAAGAATGACGTTATACAAATTACATTTGCAGGTGCAAGCATTTGGTATTTTCCCATCATTATAAGAGAATCTAGTTAATTAAAATATAAAGGAGTACATTCACATGCCTGGGGAGTGAAACACTCCCTAAACTTAGAATATTCTACTCAGGCCATTTGGCCTTGAATGTTTGAACCAGACACAGTGGAAAATTACCTCACTACATCTGCAAGCAATATAATACCTTTATATACTAACATAACTACTAGTGATGAGCGAGTACTAAAATGCTCGGGTGCTCGAAGCTCGGGCCAAGCATCCCGAGATACTCGTGTACTTTGCCCGAGTAACGAGCACAATGTTATCCTATGGGAGACACGAGTATTTTTATGAAATGACTGCCGGCAGCATGGAAAAACCCTAAAAATGTCACTAAAGTCTCAGAAGAGTGCTGAAATGACATGGCAACACCATGGGGAAGACCCCTGGAAGCATTTCTCACTCAAAAGTCACAGCTGTGAACAATCTTGTCCGAGTTTCACGCCAATTTTACGGAGTCTCCAGAAAACCTTCCAAAATGACACCAAAATGAATATTTAGGGTGGAAATGTTAAGGGCACATACCCAATAGTGAGATACAGCTGGTGTATGTCACTTTTTGTGATTACATGAAAGATTTTACGTGAAAACATTGTGCGACACTCCGATGACCCTGACAAGAGACGTACATGAAGCCCTGTCTAGAAATAAAGTGCCCATTTTGAGGAACTGGGTCTATTGTAGTATCTTCCTTTGCAAGGGCAGTCCAAAATTGGGAGGTTCACCAATGCCCCTGGATACAGACATGCAGGATGGCCTGTAAACAAGAACTGGGTGTATTGTAGTATAGCCCTTTGGCCAGGGCAGCCAAAAATTGGGAGGCTCCACATTGTCCCTGGATAGAGACGTGCAGGAGGGCCTGTAAACAAGAACTGGGTGTATTGTAGTATAGCCCTTTGGCCAGGGCAGCCAAAAATTGGGAGGCTCCACATTGTCCCTGGATAGAGACGTGCAGGAGGGCCTGTAAACAAGAACTGGGTGTATTGTAGTATAGGCCTTTGGCCAGGGCAGGCAAAAATTGGGAGGTTCAACAATGAGCCATGCATACAGACATGTAGTAGGGCCTGTAACCCTCAAGTGGGTGTATTGTAGTATAGCCCTTTGGTCAGGGCAGCCAAAAATTGGGAGGCTCCTCTTTGTCTCTGCATAGAGACGTGCAGGAGGGCCTGTAACCCTCAAGTGGGTGTATTGTAGTATAGCCCTTTGGCCATGGCAGCCAAAAATTGGAAGGTTCAACAATGAGCCATGCATACAGACATGTAGTAGGGCCTGTAACCCTCAAGTGGGTGTATTGTAGTATAGCCCTTTGGTCAGGGCAGCCAAAAATTGGGAGGCTCCTCTTTGTCCCTGCATAGAGACGTGCAGGAGGGCCTGTAACCCTCAAGTGGGTGTATTGTAGTATAGCCCTTTGGTCAGGGCAGCCAAAAATTGGAAGGCTCCTCTTTGTCCCTGCATAGAGATGTGCAGGAGGGCCTGTAACCCTCAAGTGGGTGTATTGTAGTTTAGCCCTTTGGTCAGGGCAGCCAAAAATTGGGAGGTTCAACAATGACCCATGCATAAAGACATGTAGTAGGGCCTGTAACCCTCAAGTGGGTGTATTGTAGTATTGCCCTTTGGCAGGGCAGCCAAAAATTGGGAGGTTCAACAATGACCCATGCATACAGACATGTAGTAGGGCCTGTAACCCTCAAGTGGGTGTATTGTAGTATAGCCCTTTGGTCAGGGCAGCCAAAAATTGGGAGGCTCCTCTTTGTCCTTGCATAGAGAAGTGCAGGAGGGCCTGTAACCCTCAAGTGGGTGTATTGTAGTATAGCACTTTGGTCAGGGCAGCCAAAAATTGGGAGGCTCCTCTTTGTCCCTGCATAGAGACGTGCAGGAGGGCCTGTAACCCTCAAGTGGGTGTATTGTAGTATAGCCCTTTGGCCATGGCAGCCAAAAATTGGAAGGTTCAACAATGAGCCATGCATACAGACATGTAGTAGGGCCTGTAACCCTCAAGTGGGTGTATTGTAGTATTGCCCTTTGGCAGGGCAGCCAAAAATTGGAAGGTTCAACAATGAGCCATGCATACAGACATGTAGTAGGGCCTGTAACCCTCAAGTGGGTGTATTGTAGTATAGCCCTTTGGTCAGGGCAGCCAAAAATTGTGAGGCTCCTCTTTGTCCCTGCATAGAGACGTGCAGGAGGGCCTGTAACCCTCAAGTGGGTGTATTGTAGTATAGCCCTTTGGTCAGGGCAGCCAAAAATTGGGAGGCTCCTCTTTGTCCCTGCATAGAGACGTGCAGGAGGGCCTGTAACCCTCAAGTGGGTGTATTGTAGTATAGCCCTTTGGTCAGGGCAGCCAAAAATTGGGAGGATCCTCTTTGTCCCTGCATAGAGACGTGCAGGAGGGCCTGTAACCCTCAAGTGGGTGTATTGTAGTTTAGCCCTTTGGTCAGGGCAGCCAAAAATTGGGAGGTTCAACAATGACCCATGCATACAGACATGTAGTAGGGCCTGTAACCCTCAAGTGGGTGTATTGTAGTATTGCCCTTTGGCAGGGCAGCCAAAAATTGGGAGGTTCAACAATGACCCATGCATACAGACATGTAGTAGGGCCTGTAACCCTCAAGTGGGTGTATTGTAGTATAGCCCTTTGGTCAGGGCAGTCAAAAATTGGGAGGCTCCTCTTTGTCCCTGCATAGAGACGTGCAGGAGGGCCTGTAACCCTCAAGTGGGTGTATTGTAGTATAGCCCTTTGGCCAGGGCAGCCAAAAATTGGAAGGTTCAACAATGAGCCATGCATACAGACATGTAGTAGGGCCTGTAACCCTCAAGTGGGTGTATTGTAGTATAGCCCTTTGGTCAGGGCAGCCAAAAATTGGGAGGCTCCTCTTTGTCCCTGCATAGAGACGTGCAGGAGGGCCTGTAACCCTCAAGTGGGTGTATTGTAGTATAGCCCTTTGGTCAGGGCAGCCAAAAATTGGGAGGCTTCTCTTTGTCCCTGCATAGAGATGTGCAGGAGGGCCTGTAACCCTCAAGTGGGTGTATTGTATTATAGCCCTTTGGTCAGGGCAGCCAAAAATTGGGAGGTTCAACAATGACCCATGCATACAGACATCTAGTAGGGCCTGTAACCCTCAATTGGGTGTATTTTAGCCTAGGCCTTTGGCCAGGGCAGCCAAAAATTGGGAGGTTCAACAATGACCCATGCATACAGACATGTAGTAGGGCCTGTAACCCTCAAGTGGGTGTATTGTAGTATAGCCCTTTGGTCAGGGCAGCCAAAAATTGGGAGGCTCCTCTTTGTCCCTGCATAGAGACGTGCAGGAGGGCCTGTAACCCTCAAGTGGGTGTATTGTAGTATGGCCCTTTTGTCAGAGCAGCCAAAAATTGGGAGGCTCCTCTTTGTCCCTGCATAGAGACGTGCAGGAGGGCCTGTAACCCTCAAGTGGGTGTATTGTAGTATAGCCCTTTGGTCAGGGCAGCCAAAAATTGGGAGGTTCAACAATGACCCATGCATTCAGACATGTAGTAGGGCCTGTAACCCTCAAGTGGGTGTATTTTAGCCTAGGCCTTTGGCCAGGGCAGCCAAAAATTGGGAGGTTCAACAATGAGCCATGCATACAGACATGTAGTAGGGCCTGTAACCCTCAAGTGGGTGTATTGTAGTATAGCCCTTTGGTCAGGGCAGCCAAAAATTGGGAGGCTCCTCTTTGTCCCTGGATAGAGACGTGTAGGAGTGCCTAAAAACATTTTTCCCATTGAAAAGGAGCGGGTCTCCTGACGTTGTAATGCCCATTCTAACAGAATGGGCTAAAAAATTTACCACTGGGGGTATAACTCAAACAAGAGCCTAACTATTGTAATGGTCATCATGGTGTCACATGAGGAGAAGGAGGAGCAGTCCAGCGATTAGCCAAAGTCCGGAAGTGTGTACCCATGTGTGAGTGGAGGTACATGTCAAATTCAAATAACAAAATTTAATTCAGTTGTCATTTGCTGGTGGTCTGGTGAAGTCTGGCCCAATCCAACCCTTGTTCATCTTGATCTGTCAGCCTGTCCACATTTTCAGTTGACAGGCGGGTGCGTTTATCAGTGATGATTCCACCTGCAGCACTGAAAACACGCTCTGATAAAACGCTAGCGGCAGGGCAAGCCAGGACTTCCAAGGCGTAGAGAGCCAATTCATGCCACGTGTCGAGCTTGGAGACCCAATAATTGAAAGGCACCGAGGAATCTCGCAGTACAGTTGTTCGATCTGCAAGGTACTCCTTCAGCATCTGCCCAAACTTAGCATTTCTGGTGGCACTACCCCGCACCTCAGGGGCTGTGGTACGTGAGGGGCTGAGAAAACTGTCCCACATCGTAAAGACAGTTCCCCTGCCTCTGGCGGATTGGACTTGTGCCTCTCTCGGCCGTACGCCTTGGTTGTCCATCGAATCCTGACCTATGCCGCTAGCGTTTTGTGAGGGGAATGATTTGACAACTTCCGTGACTATGGCCCTGTGGAACTGCTGCATTTTGGCTGACCTCTCCGCCTCAGGAATGAGAGACATAAAGTTCTCCTTGTAGCGTGGGTCTAAGAGTGTTGCCAACCAGTACTGATTGTCGGCCAAGATGTTCTGAACGCGAGGGTCCCTGAGCCAGGCAGCTTACCATAAAGTCAGCCATGTGCGTCAGACTCTTAACAGCCATCACTTCAGTATCCAGACCAACACGATGACTGAACATGCTGTCCTCCTCCTCCTCCTCCTCCTCATCTCCCCTGTCCTCTGGCCAGCCACGCTGAATCGAGGGTATGACTGGTGTGCATGTCATATCCCCAATTTGGCCTGAGAGTTGCTCCATGTCTTTATCCTCCTCCTCCTCCTCGTCATAGTTCTCCACTACACGTTGTGATGAGATGAGGCTGGGCTGTGTGTTTTCACCCACACCCACTACAGTTTCTTGCTCTAAGTCATCGCGCTCGGCCTGCAATGCATCCTCTTTGATTTTCAGCAGAGACCGTTTTAGAAGGCAGAGTAGTGGTATGGTGACGCTAATAATGGCGTCATCGCCGCTCACCATCTTGGTGGAGTCCTCAAAGTTTTGGAGGACGGTGCATAGGTCCGACATCCATCTCCACTCCTCAGGTGTTATGTGTGGAGTTTGACCCATTTCCCGACGGCTTAGGTGATGCAGGTAGTCCACAACTGCCCTCTTCTGCTCACATATCCTGACCAACATGTGCAGAGTTGAATTCCAACGCATGGGGACATCACACACCAGTCTGTGGGCCGGAAGACGCAAACGGCGCTGAAAGCTGGCAAGGCCGGCTGAAGCAGCAGGTGACTTGCGAAAATGTGCAGACAGACGCCGAACTTTCACCAGCAGGTCAGACACCTCCGGGTATGACTTCACAAACCTCTGAACCACCAAGTTGAGCACATGGGCCACGCATGGAACATGCGTCAGCTGCCCTCGCCTCAAAGCTGCCACCAGGTTCCGGCCATTGTCACACACGACCTTTCCTGGCTTTAGGTTCAGAGGTGTGAGCCAGTGATCTGCCTGCTGTTTCAGAGCTGTCCACACCTCTTCTGCATTGTGGGGTTTGTCACCTATGCAGACTAGCTTCAGCACAGCCTGTTGCCGCTTTGCAGAGGCAGTGTTGCAGTGCTTCCAGCTTGGGACTGGTGTGGAGGGTAAAGTGGATGAGGATGCGCAGGAGGAGGAGGCTGAAGAGCATGACATTCCGGAGCTGTAGAGTGTCGGTGAAACCCTGACAGAGGTAGGGCCTGCTATCCTTGGTGTGGGAAGGACGTGTTCCGTCCCTCGCTCAGACTGGGTCCCAGCCTCCACAATATTAATCCAGTGTGCCGTCAAGGAGATGTAGCGGCCTTGCCCACAAGCACTTGTCCACGTGTCTGTGGTTAGGTGGACTTTGGCTGAAACAGCATTGTTCAGGGCACGTGTGATGCTGTTGGACACGTGGTTATGCAATGCGGGGACGGCACATCTGGAGAAATAGTGTCGGCTGGGGACCGAGTAACGTGGGACAGCAGCCGCCATCAGGTCGCGGAATGCGTCCGTCTCCACCAGCCAGAAAGGCAACATTTCTAGCGCTATGAGTCGCGAAATGTGATCATTCAGGACTGTGGCATGTGGGGCATTGGCAGCGTATTTGCGCCTGCGTTCAAATGTTCGCTGAATGGATAATTGAACGCTGCACTGGGACAAGGACGTGCTTGATGGTGGTGTAATTTGTGCGTGGGCAACTTCAGGTGCAGGGACGGAGGCTTGTTCACGGCCAGCATGGACAGGGGATTGGCTCGCATGCACAACAGGCGAAGACGTAGCAGTGACATCAGCACGCACCGCTCCTCGACTCTGTGGTACTTCCCACAAAGTCGGGTGCTTGGCTGACATGTGCCTGATCATGCTGGTGGTGGTCAGGCTGCTAGTTTTCGTACCCCTGCTGATAGTGGCATGGCAGGTGTGGCAAATGGCCTTTTTAGAGTCTTCTGGAGCCAACTTAAAAAACTCCCAGACTCGGGAAGACTGAACATTTGCACAGGCACCTTGAGTCGTGTTGTTGTTCCGGGGAACGGTTGCCTGCCTTCTGCCTGCGGACGCAACCCTGCTTCGTACTGCCTGTTGGGATGTTACGCCTCCCTCCCCCTGTGCACTGCTGTCCTCGCTCTGCATATCCTCCTGCCATGTTGGGTCAGCTACTGGATCATCCACCACGTCGTCTTCCTCTTCCGCACCCTGATCCTCCTCCTGACTTCCTGGCAATTGTGTCTCATCATCGTCCACCCCTAGTTGAGACACTTTGACAACGTTCCGTTCGTCATAACGTGGCTGCTCAAATATTTGGGCATCTGTACATACCATCTCCTCATCACCCAATTCAAGAGGAGGTGGCAACAGGCCAAATTCTGCGAATGGATACGTGAACTGCTCTTCCGAGTGTCCTAGTGTGGGATCAGTAATGTCCGTGGACGTGAACTCGGCCAGGTGGTAGGAAGGAGGATCAGGTTGGGAAATGTGCGGTCCAGTATCACGGCTACTGACAGTTGACCGTGTGGAACACAGGGTGTTTGTGGAGGTGCCCATCTGACTTGAAGCATTATCTGCTATCCAAGTAACAACCTGTTGACACTGGTCTTGGTTCAACAGTGGTGTACTGCTGCGGGCCCCAAGAATTTGGGACAGGACGTGCGAGCGAGGAGATGTGGCCCTTTGTTGTTGCGAAATTAGTGCTTGCACACGACCTCGGCCTCTCCCTGCACCACCATCAAGTCCACTTCCTTGTTCCTTGCCAACGTCCTTGCCAACGCCTTTGCGCATTTTGCCTGTATAGAGCGACAACTGTCTGGTGACTGTTGAGGTCACAGGAGATTAGGATTTTAGTTCTCTAACCTGTATAAAGGTATGACGTACACCAGTGTGGTGACTGTTGAGATGACAAGAGTTAGGAATTTAGTTCTCTAACCTGTATAAAGGTATGACGTACAACAGTGTGGTGACTGTTGAGATGACAAGAGTTAGGATTTTAGTTCCCTAACCTGTATAAAGGTATGACGTACAACAGTGTGGTGACTGTTGAGATGACAAGAGTTAGGATTTTAGTTCCCTAACCTGTATAAAGGTATGACGTACAACAGTGTGGTGACTTTTGAGATCGCAAGAGTTAGGATTTTAGTTCCCTAACCTGTATAAAGGTATGACGTACAACAGTGTGGTGACTGTTGAGATGACAAGAGTTAGGATTTTAGTTCCCTAACCTGTATAAAGGTATGACGTACAACAGTGTGGTGACTGTTGAGATGACAAGAGTTAGGTTTTTAGTTCCCTAACCTGTATAAAGGTATGACGTACAACAGTGTGGTGACTGTTGAGATGACAAGAGTTAGGAATTTATTTCCCTAACCTGTATAAAGGTATGACGTACAACAGTGTGGTGACTGTTGAGATCGCAAGAGTTAGGATTTTAGTTCCCTAACCTGTATAAAGGTATGACGTACAACAGTGTGGTGACTGTTGAGATGACAAGAGTTAGGATTTTAGTTCCCTAACCTGTATAAAGGTATGACGTACAACAGTGTGGTGACTGTTGAGATGACAAGAGTTAGGATTTTAGTTCCCTAACCTGTATAAAGGTATGACGTACAACAGTGTGGTGACTGTTGAGATGACAAGAGTTAGGATTTTAGTTCCCTAACCTGTATAAAGGTATGACGTACAACAGTGTGGTGACTGTTGAGATGACAAGAGTTAGGATTTTAGTTCCCTAACCTGTATAAAGGTAGGATGTACAACAGTGTGGTGACTGTTGAGATGACAAGAGTTAGGATTTTAGTTCCCTAACCTGTATAAAGGTATGGCGGACAACAGTGTGGTGACTGTTAAGATCGCAAGAGTTAGGATTTTAGTTCCCTAACCGGTATAAAGGTATGACGTACAACAGTGTGGTGACTGTTGAGATGACAAGAGTTAGGATTTTAGTTCCCTAACCTGTATAAAGGTATGACGTACAACAGTGTGTTGACTGTTGAGATCGCAAGAGTTAGGATTTTAGTTCCCTAACCTGTATAAAGGTATGACGTACAACAGTGTGGTGACTGTTGAGGTCACAGGAGATTAGGATTTTAGTTCCCTAACCTGTATAAAGGTATGACGTACAACAGTGTGGTGACTGTTGAGATGACAAGAGTTAGGATTTTAGTTCCCTAACCTGTATAAAGGTATGACGTACAACAGTGTGGTGACTGTTGAGATCGCAAGAGTTAGGATTTTAGTTCCCTAACCTGTATAAAGGTATGACTAGGGATGGGCGAATCTACTCGCTAGGACTCGTTACTCGGCGAGTAGTAAGGGACTCGCAGGACTCGGTACTCTGCGAGTCTCCCAGTGATTACTCGCACGAGTCCAATGCAAATCAAAGGCAAACGCTGACAAAACTAGGATTGCTATTGTTTGCTTTAGACTCGACTACTGTGCCAGTGATAGCAGGGAAACTCGCAAACGCTGACAAAACTAGGATTGCCATTGTTTGCATTAGACTCGGCTACTGTGCCAGTGATAGCAGGGAAACTCGCAAATAACTGCTGTTTCTTTGCGAGCCGAGTCCAGCTGTCTTCTCTGTGCAGCTCCAGGGTCCTAGAGCCCGCCTGCTCACAGACATGATGTAGCAGTACTGAGATTGTTCTCAGTCTTCTCATTCCCTGTGTACAGACATGAATGTCTGTGCACAGAGATGATGTAGCAGTGCTGAGATTGTTCTCAGTCTGCTCATCCCTGTGCATAGACATCTATATATATGCACAGGGGATGTAGCAGAGAGGACATCGCGTTTTGGACTGCGTCGGACAGAAGAGGATTTTTTTAATTAAAGATGGAGTCCCTAATGGCTTTTTTTTTAATTTCAAATAAAAAATTTTCTCTGTGTTGTGTTTTTTTAACTCTTTATTGGAGATTCTTAGTGGCTGGGTCAAACGTGCCCTGACATTAAGAATCTCGGGCTTAATACCAGCTTGTATAACAAAGCTGGTATTAACCTCTTTATTACCCAGCGTGCCACGCCACCAGGGCCGCTGGAAGAGCGGGGTTCAGCGCCAGAGGATGGCGCTTCAATGAACGCGCCATCTTCTGGGGCGGCTGCGGGCTGCAATTTGCAGCGGGGGGTGCCCAGAAAGCTTGGGCATCCCTGCGCTGCGGATTCCAGCCCCAGCTGCTCAGCTGTACCTGGCTAGACATAGAAATTGCGCGGAGCCCCACGCATTTTTTTTTTTTATTATTTAATGAATTTCAGAGTCAGAGTCTCAGAGTCGGAGTCTCCTCAGAGTCGTAGTCGCCTCGGAGTCGTAGTCGCCTCGGAGTCGTAGTCGCCTTGGAGTCGTAGTCGCCTCGGAGTCGGAGTCGTCTCGGAGTCGGAGTCGTCTCGGAGTCGGAGTCGTGTCGGAGTCGTGTCGGAGTCGTGTCGGAGTCGGAGTTGTGTCGGAGTCGGAGTCGCCTCGGAGTCGTGTCGGAGTCGGAGTTGTGTCGGAGTCGGAGTCGCCTCGGAGTCGGAGTCGTCTCGGAGTCGGAGTCGTGTCGGAGTCGGAGTCGTGTCGGAGTCGGAGTCATGTCGGAGTCGTCTCGGAGTCGGAGTCGGAGTCGTCTCGGAGTCGTCTCGGAGTCGGAGTCGTGTCGGAGTCGGAGTCGTGTCGGAGTCGGAGTCGTCTCGGAGTCGTCTCGGAGTCGTCTCGGAGTCGGAGTCGGAGTCGTCTCGGAGTCGGAGTTGTCTCGGAGTCGGAGTCGTCTCGGAGTCGGAGTCGTCTCGGAGTCGGAGTCGGAGTCGTCTCGGAGTCGGAGTCGTCTCGGAGTCGGAGTCGTCTCGGAGCCGGAGTCAAAAAAATGCGTGGGGCTCTGCGCAATTTCTATGTCTAGCCAGGTACAGCTAAGCAGCTGGGGGCTGGAATCCGCAGCGCAGGGATGCCCAAGCTTTCTGGGCACCCCCCGCTGCAAATTGCAGCCCGCAGCCGCCCCAGAAGATGGCGCGTTCATTGAAGCACCATCCTCTGGCGCTGAACCCCGCTCTTCCAGCGGCCCTGGTGGCGTGGCACGCTGGGTAATAGAGGTTAGGGCCAGCTTTGTATTATCAGCTGGCCCTAAGCCCGAAATTTATGGCGGTCACGCCAATATTAGACATGACCGCCATGAATTTCTATTAAATTGTTTTAAAAAAAACACAACACAGAGAAATTTTTTTATTAGAAATAAAAAAAAAAGCCATTAGGGACTCCATCTTTAATGAAAAAAATCCTCTTCTGTCCGACGCAGTCCAAAACGCGATGTCCTCTCTGCTACATCCCCTGTGCATATATATAGATGTCTATGCACAGGGATGAGCAGACTGAGAACAATCTCAGCTCTGCTACATCATCTCTGTGCACAGACATTCATGTCTGTACACAGGGAATGAGAAGACTGAGAACAATCTCAGCACTGCTACATCAGGCAGCAGGCGGGCTCTAGGACCCTGGAGCTGTGGCAGCAGCACACAGAGAAGACAGGACTCTTATCTTTGCGAGTTTGAGATTACTGCAAAGTAAACGAGTCCAATGCAAATAAATAACAAAACTAGGATTGCTTCAGGCTGAAGCTTCCGAGACACATCTGCGATTTGTATATTTCACACTACTAGCTATTACTCGCTTCCCCATTCATTAACATTGGACTCGCTAGACTCGCAACGAGTAGCGAGTCCTGTGCTCGGACTCGCTAGAGTCAAGCGATTCCGAGTAATTTAGGATTCGCCCATCACTAGGTATGACGTACAACAGTGTGGTGACTGTTGAGATGACAAGAGTTAGGTTTTTAGTTCCCTAACCTGTATAAAGGTATGACGTACAACAGTGTGGTGACTGTTGAGATGACAAGAGTTAGGATTTTAGTTCCCTGACCTGTATAAAGGTATGACGTACAACAGTGTGGTGACTGTTGAGATCGCAAGAGTTAGGATTAGTTCCCTAACCTGTATAAAGGTAGTACGTACACCTGTCTGGTGACTGTAATGGTTTCAGGAGAGGATTTTAGTCCCTAACCTGTATTAAGGTAGTACGTACACCTGTCTGGTGACTGTAATGGTTTCAGGAGAGGATTTTAGTCCCTAACCTGTATTAAGGTAGTACGTACACCTGTCTGGTGACTGTAATGGTTTCAGGAGAGGATTTTAGTCCCTAACCTGTATTAAGGTAGTACGTACACCTGTCTGGTGACTGTAATGGTTTCAGGAGAGGATTTTAGTCCCTAACCTGTATTAAGGTAGTACGTACACCTGTGTGGTGACTGTAATGGTTTCAGGAGACAATTTTAGGCCCTAACCTGTATTAAGGTAGTAAATACAAGAGTGTGGTGACTGTAATGGTCACAGAAAAGCTTGGATTCCAATCAGTATCACCCTGCCTATATCCTCCTAGATTAGTCCTGAGAAGGACTGTTGTGGTCAGTAGCAGCAGTTTGCAGCCCTGCTCCGGATCTACCTGTAAGGGCCGCAAATCTGTCCCTAATCAGCAGCAGACACTCTCCCTACACTCACTGTCTGGAAGGCTGTGTGCCAAGCACAGCGCGCCGGGAGTTATAAAGGCTCGGTCACGCTGTGCAGGGCGGCTAATCACTGCTATGCCACAACTAACAGGGCTGTGGCATTGCAGTGGTCTGCCAGCCAATCCCTGCACGTGGGCTGGCTCTCAAAAGAGCGCCAACATGCAGAGATGACGACCACGAGCACAGCACGAGTATCGCGAGATTACTTGGTGCTTGCCGAGTCGCCCGAGTACAGTGATACTCGTGCGAGTACCGAGTAGTGGCGAGCATGCTCGCTCATCACTAATAACTACATAATGAATATAGACTATATAGAAGATTCTATTGCATTAACTATCAAACATTAATATAAGATTCTACAATGTTAAGCTATCAAAGATTAATATAGAATAAAATTTCTATTACAGATGAACTAGAAGAAGTAGAGCTACCCGCCTTCCATCGCCACAGAGCATCCCAATGTCAGCAAGCCTCCAGAAAATTTCCTGAGAAAACAGTGAATCCATTACCTCATTTCGGTTGGAAGGAGTCCCAGACAGTGATCCAGCTATCAGTTTAGTCAAAGGACTGATAACGCAAGAGTCATCTCGTCTAACTCCAGATGCTCCACCAGAGGCAAAAAACCTATGGAATGAAAGGAGTAAACTGTTTATCTACCAGGACAAGCTTTTCAAAAGGTACATCAATCCCAGAACACATGAGATGGTCTAGCAAGTAGTAGTACCCAGGAAAGATATCCAGATAGTGCTGAACACCTATCACAATCAAGCACGACACTTTGGATTGAAGAAGCTTGAGATGTTGCTCCAAAACAGATTCTACTGGGTTGGCATGAAAGGATCCATAGAGAGATGGTGTATGAACTGTGGACCATGCAACTTAAGAAGGAAGGATCAAGAAAGCCAAAGAGCACCACTCCAGCCAATTGTAACCACTCAACCACTCCAAATTGTAGCCTTAGTCCATGTAAAATTGACACCAAGTAGATCAGGTTATACCTACACTTTCACAATGGTAGACCATTATTCAAGATTTATGGTAGTTGCTCCAGTGAAAGACTTAACAGCTGCAACAACCGCAAAGACCTTTCAAGCTTACTTCTGTGGACCACACGGTTATCCAGAACAAGTACTGACTGACAGAGGTTCTTCATTTGAGGCTGAAATTTTCCAGTAATTCTGTCATATATATGGGTGCAAGAAGATAAGGACCACACCTTATCATCCACAAACAAACGGCATGTGTTAAAATATGAATCACATTGTCATTGACTTGTTGAAAACACTACCTCTAGAAGAGAGAAATCAGTGGCCTGACAAACTCACTGATTTAGTGGACATATACAAACACATTCCCGTGAGTTCCACAAATTGCACACCAGGTTACCTTATGAGAGCACACCCTGGAAACCTACCAGTTGACTTGGACATGGGCATAGTTACTCCAGAAGCAGATACCTTCAACTCTGATTGGAATACAGCTTGTCAAGAACAGTACAAACTAATCCAAGTCTGAGTTGAAGACAACCTCAACAAAGCTAGGGAAAAGCAAGAAAGAGACTTTAACATAAGTGCACAAGCTGACCCCTTAACACCCGCAACAGTTGTACTCAAGAGAAAAAGGAGAAGACATAAACTTGATGATCAATGGGAAAAAAGCCTTATACTGTGTTAAACTCCAACTTTGATAACACCAAAACCTGTTTAGTCAGTAAAGATGGAGGAAAAACAACCAAGACAGTATCAAGAGACCACCTAAAGGTTTTGTCCAGAACAGTTGAAGACCCAAGAACCCCAAGAAGAGGAAAAAGAGTCCTATGTAATTCCACCTCCAAAAGAAAAAGTGATCAACACAATACGTGCAGACTTCCCAGAAGATTGGTCTTGTTGTGAAGGAGCAGTAATAGTCCCAGTAATTCATTTCTATCAACCCCTGGTAGACCGACGAACCCAAGAAGAAACTTCAAGAGTTCAAGAAGAAACACCTGTTGTCAGAGAACCAGAGGATCCTGCAATCGGTGCAACTGCCAGCCCTGCAGTGAGACTAAGGCCACGCAGACAGTTACCTACCTTACCTCCATTAGGTACACCACCTGAGACACCCATACCAACACTACATAGATCGAGTCGTAGCACACAGAATCAACCCCTGTCCAGGTGTGGTGAATGGGCATAGTAGATGCAATACAGCATCTAATATATAATTGCCGTAGCGCACTTCCGTCATATTCGGCGCCACTTCCATCATCATGGACGTGGCTGCCAAACATACGGAAGTGCGTTAGGGACACACACACACACAATCACACACACACTCTCACACATACACAGACACACACACACACACTCACACACACACATATACACACACACACTCCAGTATACTTACCCCGCCGCCATCCCACTACACCGCTCCCGCCATGGCTCCGCCCACCTCACGGGACTCCCGGCATGGCTCCGCCCACCTCGTGTCACTCCCGCCATGGCTCCGCCCACCTAGCCTGCGCTGACCACAGAGCCTCCTTCCTCCGCTGACCACAGAGCCTCCTTCCTGCGCTGACCACAGAGCCTCCTTCCTGCGCTGACCACAGAGCCGCCGTCCTCTGCTGACCACAGAGCCTCCTTCCTGCGCTGACCACAGAGCCACCGTCCTCTGCTGACCACAGAGCATCCTTCCTGTGCTGACCACAGAGCCTCCTTCCTGTGCTGACCACTCGACCACAAAGCCTCCTTCCTGCGCTGACCACAGACCCGCCGTCCTCTGCTTACCACAGAGCCTCCTTCCTGCGCTGACCACTCTGCCTCCTTCCTGCGCTGACCACAGAGCCGCCGTTTTCTGCTGACCACAGACCCGCCATCCTCTGCTGACCACAGACTCGCCGTCCTCTGCTGACCACAGAGCCACCGTCCTCTGATGACCACAGAGCCGCCGTCCTCTGCTGACCACAGAGCCCCCGTCCTCTGCTGACCACAGAGCCCCCGTCCTCTGCTGACCACAGACCCGCCGTCCTCTGCTCACCACAGAGCCACCGTCCTCTGCTGACCACAGAGCCGCCGTCCTCTGCTGACCACAGAGCCGCCGTCCTCTGCTGACCACAGAGCCTCCTTCCTGTGCTGACCAAGGAGCCTCCTTCCTGCGCTGACCACTCGACCACAGAGCCTCCTTCCTGCGCTGACCACAGACCCGCCGTCCTCTGCTGACCACAGAGCGTCCTTCCTGTGCTGACCACAGAGCCTCCTTCCTGCACTGACCACAGAGCCGCCGTCCTCTGATGACCACAGAGCCTCCTTCCTGCGCTGACCACTCGACCACAGAGCCTCCTTCCTGCGCTCACCACAGAGCCGCCGTCCTCTGCTGACCACAGAGCCTCCTTCCTGTGCTGACCACAGAGCCTCCTTCCTGCACTGACCACTCAACCACAGAGCCTCCTTCCTGCGCTGACCACAGACCCGCCGTCCTCTGCTGACCACAGACCCGCCGTCCTCTGCTGACCACAGAGCCCCCATCCTCTGCTGACCACAGAGCCCCGTCCTCGCGGACCACAGAGCCCCCGTCCTCTGCTGACCACAGAGCCCCCGTCCTCTGCTGACCACAGAGCCCCCGTCCTCTGCTGACCACAGACCCCCGTCCTCTGCTCACCACAGAGCCGCCGTCCTCTGCTGACCACAGCCACTGTCCCTGCTGACCAAGAGCCGCCGTCCTCTGCTGACCACAGAGCTCCTTCCTGTGCGACCAAGGAGCCTCTTCCGCGGACCACCGACACGGCTCCTTCTGCCTGACCACAGACCGCCGTCCTCTGCTGACCACAGAGCGTCCTCTGCTGACCACAGAGCCTCCTTCCTGCGCTGACCACAGAGCCGCTGTCCTCTGTGACCACAGAGCCTCCTTCCTGCTGACTGACCACAGAGCCTCCTTCCTGCGCTGACAGGACCCGCCTCCTCTGCTGAACACAGAACCACCGTCTCTGCTCACCACAGACCGCCGTCCTCTGCTGACCACAGACTCGCTGTCCTCTGCTGACCACAGAGCACCTCCTTGATGACCACAGAGCCGCCGTCCTCTGCTGACACACCCCGTCGGACCACAGAGCCCTCTCTCTCCAGCCCGTCCTGCGACCACAGACCCGCCGTCCTCTGCTCACCACAAAAGCCTCCTCGCTGACCACAGGCACCTCCTCGTGACCACAGAGCCGCCGTCTCTGCTGACCACAGCCCCGCCGCTCCAAGCTCCTCTGCCTGACCACAGAGCCGCCGTTTCTGCTGACCACAGACCCGCCCTCTGTGACCACAGACCGCCGTCCTCTGCTGACCACAGAGCACCGTCCTCTGATGACCACAGAGCCGCCGTCCTCTGCTGACCACAGAGCCCCCGTCCTCTGCTGACCACAGAGCCCCCGTCCTCTGCTGACCACAGAGCCCCGTCTCTGCTGACCACAGACCGCCGTCCTCTGCTACCACAGAACCGCCGTCCTCTGCTGACCACAGAGCCACTGTCCTCTGCAGACCACAGAGCCCGTCCTCTGCTGACCACAGAGCCGCCGTCCTCTACTGACCACAGACCCCCGTCCTCTGCTGACCACAGAGCCTCCTTCCTGCGCTCACCACAGAGCCCCTCCTCTGCTGACCACAGAGCCTCCTTCCTTGCTGACCACAGAGCCTCCTTCCTGCACTGACCACTCAACCACAGAGCCTCCTTCCTGCGCTGACCACAGACCGCCGTCCTCTGCTGATCACAGACGCCTCCTCTGCTGACCACAGAGCCGCTGTCCTTGCAGACCACAGAGCCGCCTCCTCTGCTGACCACAGAGCCCGTCCTCTATGACCAAGCCCGCGCCTCTGCGACCACAGAGCCTCCTTCCTGCGCTCACCACAGAGCCGCCGTCCTCTGCTGACCACAGAGCCTCCTTCCTGTGCTGACCACAGAGCCTCCTTCCTGCACTGACCACTCAACCACAGAGCCCCTTCCTGCGCTGACCACAGACCCGCCGTCCTCTGCTGACCACAGACCCGCCGTCCTCTGCTGACCACAGAGCCCCCTCCTCTGCTGACCACAGAGACCCCATCCTCTGCTGACCACAGACCCCTCCTCGCTGACCACAGAGCCCCGTCCTCTGCTGACCACAGACCCCCGTCCTCTGCTGACCACAGACCCGCCGTCCTCTGCTCACCACAGAGCCGCCGTCCTCTGCTGACCACAGAGCCCCGTCCTCTGCTACCACAGAGCCGCCGTCCTCTGCTGACCACAGAGCCTCCTTCCTGTGCTCACCAAGGAGCCCCTTCCTGCGCTGACCACTCGACCACGAGCCTCTTTCTCTCGCTGACCACAGACCCCTCCTCTGCTGACCACAGAGCGTCCTTCCTGTGCTGACCACAAGCCCCTCCTCGCTGACCACAGAGCCGCCGTCCTCTGATGACCACAGAGCCCCTTCCTCGCTGACCACCGCCCAAGAGCCTCCTTCCTGCGCTGACAAGACCCGCCGTCCTCTCTGACCACAGAGCCTCCTTCCTCGCTGACCACCTCCTCCTCTTGCGCTGACCACAGAGCCGCCGTTTCTGCTGACCACAGACCCGCCTCCTCTGCTGACCACAGACTCGCCGTCCTCTGCTGACCACAGAGCGCCGTCCTCTGATGACCACAGAGCCCCGTCCTCTGCTGACCACAGACCCCCGTCCTTTGCTGACCACAGACCCCCTCCTCTGCTGACCACAGACCACCGTCCTCTGCTGACCACAGACCCCGTCCTCTGCTCACCACAGACCGCCGTCCTCTGCTGACCACAGAGCCGCCGTCCTCTGCTGACCACAGACGCCGTCCTCTGCTGACCACAGAGCCGCCGTCCTCTATGACACAGACCCCCGTCCTCTGCTGACCACAGAGCCTCCTTCCTGCGCTCACCACAGAGCCGCCGTCCTCTGCTGACCACAGAGCCTCCTTCCTGTGCTGACCACAGAGCCTCCTTCCTGCACTGACCACTCAACCACAGAGCCTCCTCCTGCGCTGACCACAGACCCGTCCTCTGCTGACCACAGCCCCCGCCTTGCTGACCACAGAGCCCCTTCCTTGCTGACCACAGACTCCTCCTGCGCTGACCACAGACCCCCGTCCTCTGCTGCACAGAGCCCTCCTCTGCTGACCA